>JAXCGZ010012364.1:0-29476 GCA_037179515.1 Halocaridina rubra | reverse complement strand
TATATATATATATATATATATATATATATTATATATATATATATATATATATATATATATAATATATATATATATATATATATATATATATATATATATATATATATATATATATATATATATATATATATATATATATATATATATATATATATATATTATATATATATATATATATATATATATATATATATATATATATATATATATATATATATATATATATATATATATATATATATATATATATATATATATATATATATATATATATATATATATTATATATATATATATATATATATATATATATATATATATATATATATATATATATATATATATATATATATATATATATATATATATATATATATATATATATATATATATATATATATATATATATATATATATATATATATATATATATATATATATATATATATATATATATATATATATATATATATATATATATATATATATATATATATATATATATATATAAATATATATATATATATATATATATATATATATATATATATATATATATATATATATATATATATATATATATATATATATATATATATATATATATATATATATATATATATATATATATATATATATATATATATATATATATATATATATATATATATATATATATATATATATATATATATATATATATATATATATATATATATATATATATATATATATATATATATATATATATATATATATATATATATATATATATATATATATATATATATATATATATATATATATATATATATATATATATAATATATATATATATATATATATATATATATATATATATATATATATATATATATATATATATATATATATATATATATATATATATATATATATATATATATATATATATATATATATATATATATATATATATATATATATATATATATATATATATATATATATATATATATATATATATATATATATATATATATATATATATATATATATATATATATATATATATATTATATATATATATATATATATATATATATATATATATATATATATATATTATATATATATATATATATATATATATATATATATATATATATATATATATATATATATATATATATATATATATATATATATATATATATATATATATATATATATATATATATATATATATATATATATATATATATATATATATATATATATATATATATATATATATATATATATATATATATATATATATATAATATATATATATATATATATATATATATATATATATATATATATATATATATATATATATATATATATATATATATATATATATATATATATATATATATATAT
Organism: Halocaridina rubra; assembly: GCA_037179515.1. Lineage (NCBI taxonomy): Eukaryota > Metazoa > Arthropoda > Malacostraca > Decapoda > Atyidae > Halocaridina > Halocaridina rubra. The sequence goes on along the minus strand of JAXCGZ010012364.1, from coordinate 28,069 downwards.
ATATATATATATATATATATATATATATATATATATATATATATATATATATATATATATATATATATATATATATATATATATATATATATATATATATATATATATATATATATATATATATATATATATATATATATATATATATATATATATATATATATATATATATATATATATATATATATATATATATATATATATATATATATATATATATATATATATATATATATATATTATATATATATATATATATATATATATATATTATATATATATATATATATATAATATATATATATATATATATATATATATATATATATATATATATATATATATATATATATATATATATATATATATATATATATATATATATATATATATATATATATATATATATATATATATATATATATATATATATATATATATATATATATACTATATATATATATATATATATATATATATATATATATATATATATATATATATATATATATATATATATATATATATATATATATATATATAATATATATATATATATATATATATATATATATATATATATATATATATATATATATATATATATATATATATATATATATATATATATATATATATATATATATATATATATATATATATATATTTATATATATATATATATATATATATATATATATATATATATATATATATATATATATATATATATATATATATATATATATATATATATATATATATATATATATATATATATATATATATATATATATATATATATATATATATATATATATATATATATATATATATATATATATATATATATATATATATATATATATATATATATATATATATATATATATATATATATATATATATATATATATATATATATATATATATATATATATATATATATATATATATATATATATATATATATATATATATATATATATATATATATATATATATATATATATATATATATATATATATATATATATATATATATATATATATATATATATATATATATATATATATATATATATATATATATATATATATATATATATATATATATATATATATATATATATATATATATATATATATATATATATATATATATATATATATATATATATATATATATATATATATATATATATATATATATATATATATATATATATATATATATATATATATATATATATATATATATATATATATATATATATATATATATATATATATATATATATATATATATATATATATATATATATATATATATATATATATATATATATATATATATATATATATATATATATATATATATATATATATATATATATATATATATATATATATATATATATATATATATATATATATATATATATATATATATATATATATATATATATATATATATATATATATATATATATATATATATATATATATATATATATATATATATATATATATATATATATATATATATATATATATATATATATATATATATATATATATATATATATATATATATATATATATATATATATATATATATATATATATATATATATATATATATATATATATATATATATATATATATATATATATATATATATATATATATATATATATATATATATATATATATATATATATATATATATATATATATATATATATATATATATATATATATATATATATATATATATATATATATATATATATATATATATATATATATATATATATATATATATATATATATATATATATATATATATATATATATATATATATATATATATATATATATATATATATATATATATATATATATATATATATATATATATATATATATATATATATATATATATATATATATATATATATATATATATATATATATATATATATATATATATATATATATATATATATATATATATATATATATATATATATATATATATATATATATATATATATATATATATATATATATATATATATATATATATATATATATATATATATATATATATATATATATATATATATATATATATATATATATATATATATATATATATATATATATATATATATATATATATATATATATATATATATATATATATATATATATATATATATATATATATATATATATATATATATATATATATATATATATATATATATATATATATATATATATATATATATATATATATATATATATATATATATATATATATATATATATATATATATATATATATATATATATATATATATATATATATATATATATATATATATATATATATATATATATATATATATATATATATATATATATATATATATATATATATATATATATATATATATATATATATATATATATATATATATATATATATATATATATATATATATATATATATATATATATATATATATATATATATATATATATATATATATATATATATATATATATATATATATATATATATATATATATATATATATATATATATATATATATATATATATATATATATATATATATATATATATATATATATATATATATATATATATATATATATATATATATATATATATATATATATATATATATATATATATATATATATATATATATATATATATATATATATATATATATATATATATATATATATATATATATATATATATATATATATATATATATATATATATATATATATATATATATATATATATATATATATATATATATATATATATATATATATATATATATATATATATATATATATATATATATATATATATATATATATATATATATATATATATATATATATATATATATATATATATATATATATATATATATATATATATATATATATATATATATATATATATATATATATATATATATATATATATATATATATATATATATATATATATATATATATATATATATATATATATATATATATATATATATATATATATATATATATATATATATATATATATATATATATATATATATATATATATATATATATATATATATATATATATATATATATATACACGCACACCACACACATATTTTCCACATATGGAAATGCGCTTACTTGGTTATTGTTGGTCCCGAATGAGATTGGAAGTTGATTTAAATGCGAAATTGAGATCACATTTGAGATTGGGGAAACTATAAGATGAACTTAGTGGCATTCAGATAGAATGCGCTTATTCCTACTATTGCAAATATGAGCTGTCAGGTTTGTTTTCCTTTAACCTTTTGTGGTGTATTTGGTAGCGCCTTGGCTTAGTAAGAGTAAGTCCCAGGTTGAAGTCCAGATCGGGGTAAAAAATGTTACATTTTTTCACAAATGGTAATGTGCATATTAGGTTATTGTTTGCCCCGAATGAGATTGGGAGGTGAATTAAATGCGAAAACGAAACCACGTGTGAGGTTGGGGAACCTGTAATATGAACATAGTGGCATTCAGATAGAATGTGTTCATTCCTACTACAGCTTATATAAGCTGTAAGGTTTTTTCACTTTAACCTTTTGTGGTGTAGTTGGTAGCGCCTTGGCTTAGTAATAATATGTCCCAGTTTCAAGTCCCGGTCGGGGTAAAAACTATATATATATATATATATATATATATATATATATATATATATATATATATATATATATATATATATATATATATATATATATATATATATATATATATATATATATATATATATATATATATATATATATATATATATATATATATATATATATATATATATATATATATATATATATATATATATATATATATATATATATATATATATATATATATATATATATATATATATATATATATATATATATATATATATATATATATATATATATATATATATATATATATATACATATATATATATATATATATATATATATATATATATATATATATATATATATATATATATATATATATATATATATATATATATATATATATATATATATATATATATATATATATATATATATATATATATATATATATATATATATATATATATATATATATATATATATACATATATATATATATATATATATATATATATATATATATATATATATATATATATATATATATATATATATATATATATATATATATATATATATATATATATATATATATATATATATATATATATATATATATATATATATATATATATATATATATATATATATATATATATATATATATATATATATATATATATATATATATATATATATATATATATATATATATATATATATATATATATATATATATATATATATATATATATATATATATATATATATATATATATATATATATATATATATATATATATATATATATATATATATATATATATATATATATATATATATATATATATATATATATATATATATATATATATATATATATATATATATATATATATATATATATATATATATATATATATATATATATATATATATATATATATATATATATATATATATATATATATATATATATATATATATATATATATATATATATATATATATATATATATATATATATATATATATATATATATATATATATATATATATATATATATATATATATATATATATAAATCTAATTTCCTTTATTGATTTTTAATTTCATATTTTATTTTACAAATTCCATTCTTTAAGAGTCTTATAAAAGGAAAGAAGAAAAGAGGAGAGAAGTGCATTTGGCTTATGCATAAATTTTCTATTAGGAAAAAATATTTTCCGGAGACTTCGAAATTGATTTGAGGAGATTCCTTTTCCCTTATAGTATTCACATAAAGAAAGCGGTTTAAGGGATAATAAACTAAGGGAGTCTTTACCATCATGGAGAGTTTTACCTTTTTGAAAAAGAAGATAGCCGTGATGTTTAAATATTTACACATTCAGTTACATTTCACTGACTCCAAGAAAGCTCCTCAGTCTTCTATTCAATTTGCATTTTTTAGTTGTGTGAAATTTCCATCAAATCTATTATTAATCTGCAAAACATATTGGTCAAGTGAATACCCACTAAAAATGCATGTAGATAAATAGTTTTTCTCATATCCTAGGAAAATCTAGAGAAATTATGTACTCGAACCATTTGATAACTGTCTGAGAACTTTACTATTGTAGGATCATACCACACAACCTAAAGTTGCACATTTTCCGATTTTCCCTTTTGAAACAAAGAAATAATGGAAAATATCTACGGCAATCTATGTGTCGACGTCAACAGAGGAAAAATTATATTCTTATTGTTGACTAAGTTGAGATTTACGTTTCTGCGTACCTTAATCAAGTACAATGTGAAAATGTGAAAAAATTAATTTCAATAAATTCCATAACTATTCAAAGTATGTTTCTAGAAAGGCGATTTATATATATATATATATATATATATATATATATATATATATATATATATATATATATATATATATATATATATATATATATATATATATATATATATATATATATATATATATATATATATATATATATATATATATATATATATATATATATATATATATATATATATATATATATATATATATATATATATATATATATATATATATATATATATATATATATATATATATATATATATATATATATATATATATATATATATATATATATATAAATATATATATATATATATATATATATATATATATATATATATATATATATATATATATATATATATATATATATATATATATATATATATATATATATATATATATATATTTATATATATATATATATATATATATATATATATATATATATATATATACATATATATATATATATATATATATATATATATATATATATATATATATATATATATATATATATATATATATATATATATATATATATATATATATATATATATATATATATATATATATATATATATATATATATATATATATATATATATATATATATATATATATATATATATATATATATATATATATATATATATATATATATATATATATATATATATATATATATATATATATATATATATATATATATATATATATATATATATATATATATATATATATATATATATATATATATATATATATATATATATATATATATATATATATATATATATATATATATATATATATATATATATATATATATATATATATATATATATATATATATATATATATATATATATATATATATATATATATATATATATATATATATATATATATATATATATATATATATATATATATATATATATATATATATATATACATATATATATATATATATATATATATATATATATATATATATATATATATATATATATATATATATATATATATATATATATATATATATATATATATATATATATATATACGTTTTTCCTTCACACTTCAAGTTTCTTAAAATATATAAAGCTATTATCCATACTTGCTTAGAATACTGCTTGCACATCTGGGGTGGTTCTTCTTATACTATCTCCTCCATAGGGTTAAATCTAAGGCATTTCTTTTTCTATTAATCTTGATTCTCTTACTCTTCAGCGTAGTGTATCATCCCATTCTCTTTTCTATTGCTACTACTTCCATCGGTGTGTTGATGAGTTGGCGATTAGCATCCTCCCACACTGCCAAGGTCGCGCAGCACCTGTCAAAAGACCTCATCTCACAAGTACCGTGTATAGGTTTGAGGCTTGCGAATTGACTGGTGCAGCAACTGCTTCTTCCTATCCACCTCCCAACACTTAAACGCTAATCCGCCTTCTGTCTTTCTTAATTCTTGTAACATATCTTCCTTCAATAAGAGAATCAATCGTAATTTCAGGTCCTAATCATGTCATATTTCTAGTTCCTCAGTTCTTCGATTAAACTTTCAACCTTTTCTTTTCCTATTGTGTATCATTCCTTATTTCTGCTTTGTCCTTAAGCTTATACTTTTTCTTCATCGTAATGTTCTTCTTGGTGCCAGAACCATATGAGTGCAATATTCTAGCTTGTCCCTATATAATGCTCAATCGGGACTTGAATCCTGTGTGGTGTACTTGGTAGCGCCTTGGCACAGTAATTATGTGTACTAGGTTCAAGTCCTTGCCTGGGTAAAAAATGATTCATGTTTCCACATATGGTAATGTGCTTATTTGATAATTGTTCGTCCTAAATGAGATTGAAATTTGAATTAAATGCGAAAACGAAGCCACGAGTGAGGTTGGGGGAAACTGTAATATGAACAGAGTGGCATTCATATAGAATGTGTTCTTTCCTAGCATAGCAGATGAAGCTGTAAGGTTTGTTTCCCTTTTTACCTTCTGTTTTGTAGTTGCTAAATCATTGGCACAGCAATTGTGTCCTAGGTTATAGTCCCGGTCGGGGTAAAAATGATTCATATATATATATATATATATATATATATATATATATATATATATATATATATATATATATATATATAATATATATATATATATATATATATATATATATATATATATATATATATATATATATATATATATATATATATATATATATATATATATATATATATATTTATAAATATATATATATATATATATATATATATATATATATATATATATATATATATATATATATATATATATATATATATATATATATATATATATATATATATATATATATATATATATATATATATATATATATATATATATATATATATATATATATATATATATATATATATATATATATATATATATATATATATATATATATATATATATATATATATATATATATATATATGGGTGTGAGCGTGTCTGTGTGTGTTTGAGTTTGTGTGTGTTTGTGTGTATGCACATATATGTGGGTGCCAGAACTGCAACTCGTTTGTCACATATGGCTGTTTGACCTTTAATATGCTGCTATTGGAAAATTCTATAGAATTCAAATATTGTAAAAATTTCGAGGCGAATCTTTAATAAGAAACGCGTTTCTATATAATGACTTCCAATACCTACGGAGGGAAGTCCAATATAAGTGCAGAGGTTGAACTGTGCAGATCTAGATGGTACACTTCAGATATAATCTTATTTAGTGTTGTGAAAGCTTTTTGAACAAATTGTCAGAAACGATAATATGAAGATGGAAAAAGGTTTCTTCCAGTTTTGTAGGAAAAGTTTGTATTGACAGTTAAAGGAGGTAAACCTCTGTGCTTTATCTGCCAATTCCCACTTAGTCATTACAAAGCCAGTAACTTGAAACGCGAACATGAAAGTAATAAAAAAAAAATTTCGTATGATTACCCACCTAAATCAGACGTAAAGGAAAACATGTTAAATGAGTTAATATAATCAACGAATAGCCAGCAGACATTGTTGACATTGCTCATTAGGGAAGCCTCTTTGTTATGTCATGGAATTTTGATCGTGCTAAACGCCCATATTCTTATGGCAAATTTATTAAGAAGAATATTGTTGAGGTTATTGTAGTGTCAGATCCAAATAACACAAAACTTAAGCGACTAAAAGCACAATTAACACAAAACTTCAGCGAATAATAACATTAAAAGCACAAAGCTTCGGCGACTAATGCACAAACATCAGTTTCACGCCACACTACAGGGAGGCGTATCTCTAAGATCGCGTTGATGCTGCAAGCAAAATGCAAAATTACTTTAAATATTCTCTTGCATTCAACTTAGTTCATGATGAAGTAACAGACATACGATACAACCCAACCTGGCAATATTTGTTCATAATGTTACCTCTGATGTAAATGTGAAAGAAGAGATGTTGGACATAAAATAAATAAATAAATAAATAAATAAATAAATAAATAAATAAATAAATAAACAAATAAAAACTTTTGGTAAAGACATTAAAAATAAGTCAGACAAACCTTAAGAAAAGCTGGTGCCCCACTGCATAAACTAGTTAGAATTACAAAAGATGGAGCACCTGCAATGGTGGGTAAAATGTCGGATTAACTGCAATTATGAAAAGCGATCCTAGCATTTCAGAGTTCTCCCAGTTTATTGCATTATTCATTGTGAACACCTGGCAGCCAGATACTTCAAGTATGAAGATATTATGAAAGCTGTACTTGAAATTGTCAAATTCATGAGTGCAAATGGGAAGACCCACAGACGGTTCAGAAATTCTAATGAAGAATTGGAATTGGAGTATAAGCCTAGTGATGTCTCTCTCTATGCCATTGTGAAGTGTCTGTTAACCAGTAATATCTTGAATAAGTTTGTTGATCTCTTAGATTCAATTATTACTTTTCCTTATGAAAACAAAAGATCCTATCCTCAACTAGAAAATGGCAAGGGGATGACAGATCTTACATTCGTCACTGATATAATGAATCATCTACAATCTCTCAATTTATCACGTCAGGGGAAAGCTCAGATTATTTCTGATCTTTCTCAAACAGTTTTCAGCTCTCAAAAATATAAGAATTATCAAAAAGATAAATTGTCAAGAAACTTCAGTCACGTCACCTATCTCCGTGAGATTGTAGATACATTTCCCGATATCGATATAAAGTCTGTAAACTGGCAGAATACGAACGTAACACGCGAGGACTGCTTAATAATTTTATAGCCAGTTTTGATAACCTGCAAAATCTAAAGCCCTGTTTTACACTTCTTTTAAATCTATTCTTAGTTGATGTTGTCCATGATTGCTGTCCAATTTCAGAACCTCTGGTTACAAAATCATCTGCTCTGGATATGGAACTAATGGAATTACAGGAGGACCTGTGTCTGAAGATGACCCAAAAATCACAGTTTGCAATTTCTGGAAGCAAGATCCAGAAATAAAATATCCTGAACTAAAAAAAGAACTATTGTGCCACTCATCTTAATTTTCAGCACAACATGTGAATCACTGTTCTCTGTAATGAAGATTGTTAACTCGAAGCATTATGCAATCTTACAAACCAACACCTGGCTGGGCTAATTCTTACAGGTCTGACAACACATCAGCCAGACATTAAGCGACTTACAGCCAAGATGGAGACTCACAAGAATAGCTTCTTTACTAGCCTAATATCTGCATAAATGTATTTTTGTCATAAAAATATAGTTATAATAAAATTAAATTTTCCGTGTTTTTCATATTTGTCTTGGTGATTAGTGGAGATTTTACAAAGTAACACTTCCAAACCTACAAAAGATAAAAAAATATCATTGCATTCATTATGCGTTTATTATTTTGTTTTTTGTAACAAAATGCGAATGTAACAATAAAAACGTATTTGCAATTTTTTTTTCATGTCCTGCGGCTATCAAGTATATCATCTTTATAATTTCTGGCTCTTGCATTAAGCGAGTTTGGCCACCCATATATACACAACCACAAATACACTCATGCACTCTTGGAAAGCCTTAGTCTCCAATTAATTGCATTTTATTTGATATTACTTCGATTATTAATGACATTCAAGTGAAGGAATGGTAGGATGAGGAATGCAAGTCTACACAATGCAGGAGATACTGAGACCTCGACTTGCCTTAAGACACCTGGGATCATATAACCCTCTTTTTTTCCTTTCTGATTTCTATCATTTCTATTGTCAACAGAACGGAACAGTTGGTCGTTGGTCAATGTTTTTTTTCATATATATAGAACAGAGAATCAATATGAAATATTGAAAAGTATCAAAGTGTTTTGAGACAAATGTAGAATAAAATACAATGCCATTTATCAGCATTGCAAAATATCATTGACCGAATTTCATGCAGTTTTAAAAAAACATTATATTATTTCTATGAATAAAATGTAATAAATTTTGCTTTCCCTGAATGTGAGGTTGAGATTCCGTTACATTATATATCATGTTATTTATTGTGAGGTAAAGAATTGACTGTTTACTCAATATATATATATATATATATATATATATATATATATATATATATATATATATATATATATATATATATATATATATATATATATATATATATATATATATATATATATATATATATATATATATATATATATGCTTATATATATATATATATATATATATATATATATATATATATATATATATATATATATATATATATATATATATATATATATATATATATATATATATATATATATATATATATATATATATATATATATATATATATATATATATATATATATATATATATATATATATATATATATATATATATATATATCATATATATATATATATATACATATATATATATATATATATATATATATATATATATATATATATATATATATATATATATATATATATATATATATATATATATATATATATATATATATATATATATATATATATATATATATATATATATATATGATATTTATTTTTTATTTTTTTCATAATTACCAGCAGGATATTCTTCATCATACATCTTTTTTCATTGTTTTTTATTCATCATCACATTAAGTGAATTCTCTTTTTTAACAATTCCAATTTCTTTACTTTTCTCTCTTTAAGTATTCATCATTGTCACTTTAGACTTGGAAACTTACTTCTTTACCTCTATGTTTTCATCGTGCCCAGGCCAGATGAGGGTGGATTTATTTATTTTGGCACCTCCTGGTGTTACAATCACAAACAAAAACACCAACTGCCATTATACAGCATTAAGTAGTAAGGAAGCTATCAGTGAAACAACACATATAAAATAAATCTTTATTATTGGGGCTAAGCAGACCTCTTCTCAAGCAAAGGTGAATGCATAAAGAGACAAAGACACTGGGAGTAATACGCAAAAGGGAGACAGGAGGCCTGGAGGAATTTAAGATCAAAGAAGGTAAAGCTTGTCTAAACCAAAAGAAATTATATCCTCAATGAAAGATGAACCGATAAAAAGTCAATATCATTAGAATATGTTCATCTCTAATTAACAATATTGATAAGGTTAATAAATAATCCCTTTAATGAAATGAAAAGTAAACAAATGACCAATCAGCTAAGAATAACAAAAACTAAACAGAAGACATGACAACAAATAATAAAAATAAATATACAATATATAAAAACATGAAGAAAAAATAAAGAAAACAATATGCAAATATAAATCTATATGACAACGCAAATATATTACAATAGATAAAAAAAAAATATAACTAAATAAATGGATAATGAAAAAATAAAATAAAAAAAATAGAAAAGAAGAGAATTAAGATAATGGAAAAAAATAATATTAAAAATATTAAAAATGATAACACCAATACTAATAACATAACTAATACTGGTAATAAAATAGACGAATGGATGAATAGGAAAATAATGGAGTGAAGGGTTCGAGTGAACATTTAGGTGAGATGAGAATGTTCTATTTAAAATAGGTATTAAGGAATAAGTGTAAGAGAAGGATGTGTGAAGGAGTGATTGTGTCTACGGGATTGCATGGAGTAGAGTCTTGTAATGCAGGAGAGATTGAAAATGACAAATTAAATGTAATGAAGTTGAGATGTTTTAAAAGTATGAGAAAAGCGTGAGAAATGAGGAGGTGTGGCAGAGAACAGGTGTTGAAAGGAGATTTCCAGATAAGTTAGATCAAAGAGGTTTGAGAGAATTTATATATATATATATATATATATATATATATATATATATATATATATATATATATATATATATATATATATATATATATATATATATATATATATATATATATATATATATATATATATATATATATATATACATATATATATATATATATATATATATATATATATATATATATATATATATATATATATATATATATATATATATATATATATATATATATATATATATATGATAATAATAATAATAATAATAATAAATGATGAATGACTGGCAAAGAGAGTGGAGAGCAAAAACAACTGGAATAAAGCTGAAAGGGAGACCTTGAATGAAATGGAGGAACTGGGTGAACTGATCACTGTATGCACGTACTATGTCAGTGTAGCAGAAACAGAAACACATACCTATGGGTGAGAATGCCAAGAGATGAAGTGATGGGGGAAAGCCAGCTGCGGCTGCTGGGTCTCACTGTAGTTGATTCATGCTTACTTACCTTGTAGGGGATCCAACCAGGGTAGTGGGGGAGAATTATGATAGCTCTTTATCCTAAGGAGCTGAGAGGAGTGATCAAGGCATATTAGTTTCTGCTAAATATGAGTGTCATGACTTTGTCAACTTTCTTACAAGGGTGATCACAGTCCTTGCATATTTGTATATGGATGACATATATTTAAAGAATGGCAGAGAGAGAGAGAGAGAGAGAGAGAGAGAGAGAGAGAGAGAGAGAGAGAGAGAGAGAGAGAGAGAGAGAGAGAGAGAGAGAGAGAGAGAGAGAAGAGAGAGAGAGAGAGAGAGAGAGAGAGAGAGAGAGAGAGAGAGAGAGAGAGAGAGAGAGAGAGAGAGAGAGAGAGAGAGAGAGAGAGAGAGAGAGAGAGAGAGAGAGAGAGATAATTATTCAAATTAAATAAATACAAGTAATACATTTTATATATTAAAAGCTATATTTAAAGGAAAAAATAATTATATATAGAATGCGATGAAAGAAGCGAAAAGGAGTAGTAGGAACAGTAATACTATAAAGGACCTCCACCTTCGACTTCAAAGCTCGTCAGTGAGTAAAGTCTTGAAGTAGAAAAGCAATCAAGATAATGAAACTTTATCAGCTGAAATAGAGCATACAGTAAATAGTGTCGTTGATAACACTCGCCTCCACTGAGAAACTTTGAACATCAAAGAAACGAGAACAGAAAATTCTTAATCTTTCAAGGCAAATATCAAGAGAGACTTCAAAGGTGTCAAAAAGGAATGTTTTCAGCATTTTCTAATTGGCAAAAATCATAAGGTCACTAAAAATGGCAATATAATTCTGCACCTAATAATGACACTACTACTACTGTTACCACTGCTACTGCCATTGTTACTATTACTACTACACCAGACTTAAAAAAGGCAATATAAAAACTCCAGTAAAAAGGTAGACGGGCATCTTCCTGACAAATTGAAGGTTAAAATTATCATGTATGTAGAGAATGAGGCCTTTACTGTCAATTTATCTAAAGGATGACGGGGAAATATTCCTCTTACAAATCACCAGCTGCCAAATGCTGTTTGAAATATCATGTAGGACTCTTAAGGATTGTTGGGGTAAAAAATGTCCCTATGATTTTATCCCTAAGGAGCTGAGAGGAGTGGTTGAGGTGTGTATGTGGATCATGGTGAATGCACGTTTCTTGGCTCGGCCAACCCCCTTACAAGGGGGAACGAGGCATGTGTATGTAAAAAAAAAAGGTAAAAATAGAACTTTACAACCCTCACCTATTAGTATTATAGCTACTGCAGATTAAATAAAAACTTATTGAATGTAATTAAACTAAATTATAACTAAAAGTTTATTTTCATTTGCATTTGTTTTAAAATTATCGTATTTATGAGTGTCAGCATCTGGCTTATGTTGCCATGACATTATCTTATGAGTTTTATGCATAAAAGAAGTTTTAGCAAGATAGAAAATATCAAATTTATTTTCTTTCCATATTTCAACTGGAAATACACATTAATTTATATACCCTTAGTTTCCGTGATATTAACTTAGAAATTAATATTGATTACGGGGAATCGATGATGTCTCAATTTTTTAACTGCAGAATTTTAAAAACTTGATGCCAAAGTCATGATATGGGAAATTAATAGCTTTTTCTTATTATTAATGGAATTTATCAATAAAATTAAATTTGAATATGTTAGCTGGTAAGCCATTATATTTCAAGCTTCTTTTTCCCTCATGGTTCCAACAGCCCATGGACACTGAAATGCTTATCATGAGACAAAATATGAATGTAAAATATAAAAGGTATAATGAATATCATCGGGAACTCTTTGAATGAGACTGAGAAATTAACTCGCTTACAGTTATAAAAAATTATTTAAGTTTTATTTAATACGAGATATAGAATTTGGGGCTAAATGTCTTTATGGAATGTAGTAACAGTGGTAGAATTCCTTTAATAAAAAAATGCTGACACAATGCCAATACAGTACTTTTTTTTCAACCTGAAAACGGCACTGCTTTTGACACATATTGTCCTGGTGCATTCGATGCTCGTTATTCCAATAACATGTATTGACGCTCATATAAATACGATACTTCACATCTTCAAGTCCTCTGTTTTCACTTGGAAGCATTGACAAAATGCAATTTTCTATAATTTTTATTACAAGAATATTTAGTTTGCGTACAAACCACAATTCCTACAAAGGGAATTGGTCTCGATAAATAAATAAATAAAGAAATATATATATATATATATATATATATATATATATATATATATATATATATATATATATATATATATATATATATATATATATATATATATATATATATATATATATATATATATATATATATATATATATATATATATATGTATATATATATATATATATATATATATATATATATATATATATATATATATATATATATATATATATATATATATATATATATATATATATATATATATATATATATATATATATATATATATATATATATATATATATATATATATATATATATATATATATATATATATATATATATATATATATATATATATATATATATATATATATATATATATATATATATATATATATATATATATATATATATATATATATATATATATATATATATATATATATATATATATATATATATATATATATATATATATATATATATATATATATATATATATATATATATATATATATATATATATATATATATATATATATATATATATATATATATATATATATATATATATAAATAAGTACAAAATGTTAGCATACAGCACTAAATAGTAAGGAAGCCCATCAGTAAAACAAAACTTATAAAACAATGCTATATTTCGGAACCTAACTGGATCCCTTCTCAAGCAAAACTTGAGAAGGGATCCAGTTAGGTTCCGAAATATAGTATTGTTTTATAAGTTTTGTTTCACTGATGGGCTTCCTTAATATATATATATATATATATATATATATATATATATATATATATATATATATATATATATATATATATATATATATATATATATATATATATATATATATATATATATATATATGCACTGCATATGACATCTGTAGTAAAGATATAGTTGCTCTCTGTATATGAAGCTGTTATCCTTAAGAACACAAGATGAATTAAAATCCAACTCTTTTTACCATACTGAGAAAATTAGATATTAGTGGCAAGCTAATTTAGAAAATAAAGTTTCCTCTATAGGGGCAATTATTGAAGAAATGAGCACTAAATATATTTTAGAATATTCAGTTGAGCCAATGTATCTTGAAGGTGTAGCACATTGAATAATATATATCTTAGTCAGCCAACCACAAGCATTTTCTTCAATACTAAAGTAGCTCATTGGGACTTATAACGAGAATGAAATAATTAAACATAGAATATTTTTACTTACCATCGACTTTTTTTTTAGTGCATCCTACCAAATAAAATCACAGAATATAGATTACAGCAATTTATTAAAGAATGCGCAATTAAAATATATCTTTAAAACTTATTAAAAGTTTACATATAATGTCTGATGAAAATTTAATGAAGCATCTTTCATTAAATTCCTTTATAGAATTTTCCAAGAGGAAGTAGCTTCATTAGGGCGTATCTTCCCCATGAGTTGGTTTGACAACGAACATTAAAGAATCTGCAAAAATATTTCTTGTTTGGGAATGAAAGTCTTTGCATTCTTTCACTCTAGGTTTTGAAGAAATTCTAGGCATTTAATTAAAAAAAGGGATTAATGTTTTTTTTTTCTCTCTTTTGCGGGATATCTTTTTTTATTTGTTAAGTCGGCAAAGAGTCTGAATTTATGTTGGCTCTGATATTCATACTGTTAAGTACACACAGATACATAGATTTATATGATTTCATCGTGACTGTTGTCACTTTACGACCGTAGAATATGTGGTTTTCATTGTCAATAATTATTTTTTTATGCAAAAAAAGAAAATCTGATGAAATTTAAGAAAACTTATATCAAGAAGGAATAGAAAATTATATTCAAATTAAAAATTTTGAACTTCTAATGAAATTCCAGAAATACACTCAAATAATGATGCTACTTTAATTTTGTATGTCAGGAAACTATATTAATTTTTTTTTTTTTAAAGAGAAGACATTTCCCTCATTTTCTTGAAAATTTCTCATAGAAGAGTTTCCGATTATTATTATTTCATTAATTTTATACCAAACGTAGGAACTTATAGGTAAAAAAAATATTATTAGCATCATAAGATATGAAAACCATAGGAGAAAAAAAATAACAACTACAAAGTGATTTTCAAAAGAAAATATTGAAAATGGAAGTTGATGCTGCATGTTGCATAGTCTTGCAGTTTGAAATTAGGTTAATATGGTCTGCAACTGTACGCCTTTGCTGATTGCTAGTTTGCATTCCAAACGGTATAATTCTGTATACAAATTTTATGGTATTTTATTTTCTTATAAACAAATCCTTTGACATATTTCTTTTTTATGAGTGTCACAAAAGGACAAACAAAAAAATTGCCCTCATCAGGGCCGGGCACCAAGAAGACACCGAGATGAAGAAGAAGTAGAAAATAAAAGACAAGGTAGCAATAAGACAATAATTCACAATGGGAAAATGACACACAGAAAGAATAGTCGAAGTAACGAAGACCTAGAGACAGGGCAGGATTAGGCTCTGTGCTAACGACAGATCCGATATAGAAAGAAGTCTGGCCATAAGAATTAGGAAAGACACAAGGAGGAAGAAAGTTACAGAGTCTGGACATGGAAGGGAAGGATGCAATGCAACGACCAATCTGCTAGCTACAATTCTCCATATAGTACCTTTGAGATGAGGCCACATGGAGAATGTCACTTGGTTTCGGCAGAGAGGGAGGCATACAACTCACCAACTCGATAAAGTAACGATGAAAGTGTTAACGACAGAAAAGAGAAAGGACTGATACCTTCCCAGGAAAAGAGAAAAGAATCCTGATTAATATTAAAAGATGAGTCATTGATGATTTTGTTGTCTTAGACTCAGCCCTATCAAGGATATAAGCATAAGAAGAAGCACCCTAGACGTAGTAACAGTATTCTAAGCAAGGATGGAGAAGACCTTTATTGATTTTAAGCAACTGGAAAGAGGAAAGGTAATAACGTATGCGAAGCAGAATCCCTAATTTTCTAGATACATTTTTAGAAAATTAAATTATGTCACTCTTCAAAGACAATTTAGAGACTCTCTGCATACCTAGTATGTTAATTAAATTGAGAAGGTATGCTTCGTTAGATTCGAAGACTATAGACCTATCAAGAGGATATAGCTAAGTTAAAGAAACATTTATCAGTGGGAGAGGTGTTAAGGCCATCAAATTTCTTATAAAACAGGAAGCTTTGGACCTTTGAATGTGAACAGTGCAACAATTCCTAGACGTAATAAAGGTAGAGAGTTAAATCAAAAGGACAGGATTGGTACAACCGCCGTGCTTGATTCATGACCTGAAGAGCCATGGAGCAGGCGTGGCTAAACCAGGGGTTAAGGGGAGATCACATAAACTTTTTGGGTTACTTGAGCAGAATTGTGGGTCTGAAAGCAGTAGTCATCCCATGAGAAATCGATGCCAAAGACTGCTCTGATAAAGAAGGAATTGATGTAAGATGAGGCAAAAATGGAAGAGACTGAGATCAAAGAATGGTCGGAGTTACCAATAAGGGAAATACAGATCATGAATAGTTTATAGGATCAAAAGCAAAGAATGGGTCAAGATTGTTAGTTGTATGGTCATGGTGATCGAAAACATGTGACTGACAAAGTAAGGACCTCACTTACTCCCACGTCAGTGTCATAAGAATAAAGCCACTCACAGTGGTATACATTTAAGTCTCCATTGTAGAAATATCAGCATGTCATTGTAAAATTAGCGTGAACTCATGACATTAGTATACTTATTCAAAGAAGGACACAGTGACAGTGGAGACAGGAGAGCAGTAGCAGAAGCAAAATAAAATTTTTAGTGGTAGTGGAGAGAGATCTTCAACCAGAAAATATCGAAGACGGGATACTAAAGTCCATAAACCTTGTAGCAAGACATATGGGTTTTAGAAAGAAGGAAGAAATAAAGGAGGAATGCACTGAAGTGCTGTTCCATAGGTGAAAGATTGGAGCTTACACCACGGATGTTAAAAAATTGTATAATGAATGAAGCAGATCTATCACGGAGTGCAAGATTGTGAGCAGAACATTCACTAACAACAATGCCATCTACCCTCACGCCAATACTGATGAAGAGAGAATATAATGCAATTAGAATTAGAGATGGGAAGTATTCTTACTTGTCAAAGGGGTGTAAGGAAATGAGCATATACTTGGTCAATTAAAGACTTGTGATTTCTAATATTACGTTTTAAATAACTTTTTACACTAATGCAGTGACTGCTTTAGTTTCAAGTCATGGTCGTGGAAAATTAGTAATGTTTTCACAAATGTTAATTTGCTTCTTTGATTATATATATATATATATATATATATATATATATATATATATATATATATATATATATATATATATATATATATATATATATATATGTATATATATATATGTATGTATATATATATATATATATATATATATATATATATATATATATATATATATATATATATATATATATATATATATATATATATATATATATATATATATATATATATATATATATATATATATATATATATATATATATATATATATATATATATATATATATATATATATATATATATATATATATATATATATATATATATATATATATATATATATATATATATATATATATATATATATATATATATATATATATATATATATATATATATATATATATATATATATATATATATATATATATATATATATATATATATATATATATATATATATATATATATATATATATATATATATATATATATATATATATATATATATATATATATATATATATATATATATATATATATATATATATATATATATATATATATATATATATATATATATATATATATATATATATATATATATATATATATATATATATATATATATATATATATATATATATATATATATATATATAACTGAGCTTTCGATACCTCCTTAAAATGCAAATATTAGTAGGAGATGAGAGGAATGTAACAGTAAAAATTGCGATTGTGTCTTAGAATATATATATAGAGCTTTTAAATAAGTAAATGTATAGACATGAAACTTTTGTATGAGCAGAGTAAAAAAGCGTTTCTTTTCTTTTCACGTGATAAAGTTGGCGAAATGTAGAAGGCAGTAGTTTTATTAATGTTATAAATTGTTGACATAGAAAAACACTAATGATTATTAAGAAGTGCTAGGGAGGCACTGCGAAAGTTGGGGGTTAACGAACCATGAAGCCATTATCTTGTTAACGAATTCAGCAGAATTATTCTCTAGAAAGTTCTCTCAGAGAATCAGTTTGGAAGACTGACTCAGCATTATGATGTAACTATGATGTCTATATAAGCTTAGTTTCACTTAATATGCTTGCGTAGTATAATTCAGTATAGCTTGATTACTTGAATCAAATCTTTGTTTTGTATGCTTGGAGATTACTTTAATATGACCCCGAGGCAGGTCTAGAAAACTGCCCTGATCAGGCATAAGCTCCAAGAAAACATAACGACAAAGTAGAAGTAGAAGTTAATTGCCAAGGCAAATATAAGGGAATGATACACAATAGGAAAAAGAAATGCTGAAAGCATAGTAGTAGTATTGAGGGCCTAGATTCAAGGCAGTATTAGGCCCTGAGATGATGATAGATCCGCTTTTTGAAGGACGATTCGTCATAAGATTTAGGAAAGACAAACGGAGGAAGAGAATTTTAGCGGCTGGAGGCTTTTGGGAAACGCCACTCGCTGCACCGACTAATCTGCTAGCTACAAATATCCACATAGTACCTCTAAGAAATGGCCGCTTTGCGAGTGTTATGTAGCCTCGGCAACGGGATAGGGATGCAAGTCACCAACTCGTAAAAAATTGAAAGGGATGATACCTTATGGCGAAGAGAAAGAGAATCCAGATTAAAAGTAAGGGCAGGGTCATTACTAAGTCTGACTGTCCTAGATTCAACCCTATCAAGGCGATAACTATATAAAGAAGCACCCAAGATGTGCAAACAGCATTCTTAGCCGGGATGGATATGACCTTTATAAATCTCAAGTAATTGGAGAGAGAAAATGTGATGGTGAAATTGAAACAGAAGCCACAATTTATTATACTGGAAAATAGTTTCTTTGTCGGAAAAAACCTGCCTCCAGGAAAAATGAAGTTGATATCCCTCATCCTTGCATTTGCTTTACATACATATACACATGGGTCATTCCCACTTGTGAGGGGGATGGCCAATCCACACATACCTCAACCACTTCTCTCAGCTCCTTGGGGATATAGGGTTGCCACATTTCACCCTCCTTCCACTCTTCTTGGGTCACCCACCTAGTAGGTGGGAAAGGATATTCTACAATCAGACCCGACAGCTGCAGCTGTTTTACCCCCACCGTTTCATAACATGGCAACTCCTCTCACACCCATCCATCACAGTTCACTGATCTAGAGTAGAAATCAATTTGGCCCCCGTCATCTATGCACAATCTTCCTCCACACATTCTTATCTCTTGCACGCACTCTTCCCCATTCCACAGACAATCCACGTGCATTCAGTACCCTTTTCAAGCCATCCATCCATCTCGTTCTAGGTCTACTTCTTAACCTAATGCAAATCACTTCTGCACTCCACGCTCTCTTCAATATTTGTTCATTACTCATCCTTTCCATATGTCCAAACCAACTCAATACTCTCTGATCTAACCTATCCAACAGCTTCCTTTCAACACCATTTCTCTGCATGACATCCTCATTTATTACTCTATCTAGTCTAGATACACCAATCATATTTCTCAAACTCCTCATCTCCAATGCATTCAGCTTGTTCCTATCATCCTATCTTGCATTCCAAGTCTCTGCTCCATACAGAGCTGTCGTACGATCTCACCTTCAAGTAGCCTTCTCTTTGCATTCATTCCCAAATATTTAATTCTCATTACACTTTTCAACTAACAAAGACAGTTTCTTGTTTCCTTCTGTCTGTGATTTACCTCTACATCCACTCATCCACTCCTTGATACATGCGACCCCAGATACTTAAAACTCTCAACTTCTTCAAGCAACTCCCCATTCACTCCTACATTCAATATGCCAACATTATCACTCCTCGTGCATCTCATGACATTTCTTTTATCAATATTCACCAGCAACATCCTTCTTTCACACACACGGTAACAAACTCAGTCACCAAATGATTCAATTCATTCTCAGTATCAGCCACCAGTACTAGTTCCAAGCCTGTGTCTCATACTCTTTCATTTACTTCCCTTACCACTCCATCCACATACACATTAAGGAACAATGGCGACATTGCACTAACCTGATGTAATCCAACATTCACCTCAAACAAATCACTCATACCATTCCCAACTCTCATGCATGCTCTAATAATCATGTAAATACTCTTCACCGCATTCAACAAACTTCCACTTATTCCATACAGTAGCAACACACTCCACATCGCATTTCTATCTACCTTGTCATACGCTTTCTGTAAGGCCAAAAAAGCCCAAAATGTGTTCTTACCATTCTCCAAGAACTTACACACTTGTCTAACAGCAAACACCTGATCCACATATTCTCGTCCTCTCCTGAACCCACACGGTTCTTCCCCAATCAATCTCTCAATATCATTCATAATTCTCTCAATTAACACTCTTCCATATACCTTATCAACTACTCAACACACTTATGCTTATCTCCTTTCCCTTTGTGAGGTGGAAGCACTCCTCCAATCAACTGGACCCTCCCTTTCCTGAAACATATATTCAACTACCTAACCATCCACTCTAGTATTGCCTTCCCAGCTTTTGACAAGAATTCAATATGACACACATCTATCCTTTGTGCTTTACCTGCTTTCATTGCTCTCATGCCAAACATACCTCCTTTTTTGTTATGTCTCTATCGTTCTCATCAATTAACATCGGCATTCTCCATTTGTTTTTCCCTCAGCCACATTCTTTGCCTCTCTATCATCTTCCTTCTTTAGCAGGTTCTTGAAATATGCTCACCTTTATTTCATCTACTAGCAATTGCCCATCTGCTCCTTTCGCCCTCCCCTTCCACACTCACCTTTCCTCACACTTTTCACTTCCTTACAAAGCATCTTTTTATTCCTTTCAAAGTCTCAGATAAGCATCTACCCCACCTTACAACTGCTTCTTTCTTTGCTTCCATTACCACGTACTTTGCTAACCTCCTCCTTGCACAATAACATTCATGCGCTCTTTGCATTACCTACCTGCAACCATACCTCAAAGGCCTATTTCTTTTCAGTCACCAATGCTCTCACCTCCTCATTCCACCATTCATTACCTTTCCCATTACTTCAACCGGTTAGTTTCCTTCCGCACACTGCCTCGCCACACTTCAAAACTTCCTCCTTGAAACAGCCCAATTCTTCTTCCACTCCCTCCTCTTCTTTCTCTTGCACTACATTCCACACATTCTCCACACTAGCCTTTTACTCCAAGTCTTTCTTTTTCTTATACAATTTATTCATTTTTAGTAGCTCTCTTGCTCTCTGGCTTTTCTCCTTTCTCCACTTCTCTCCCACAGTCACTTACTTTCCACTAAATAGTTATCAGATATTCCACCAATAACTCTTCTCTGTACATTCACAGCCAGTACTCTTCCAATCACCCTCCATTTGGCCATAACATAATCCATTACTTCTTTGTCAACTATTCTTCCATTATCAACTCTGACTCAACTTGTGCACATCCTTCATTTTTAATACATCAGTAGCAGTCAAAATCTCTCAATACGCAATATTATAATTTCCTCTTCACTCCCATTCCTACCAGGTACTCCATACTACCCAATTACACCATTCACTGGCTCATTCCCTCTGCTAGCATTCAAATCTCCCATCAACAGCACATTCACATTCAATACCAAGTCTACCACACACTCGTTCAATTTCATCCCAAATTCTTCTCTTTCTTCCTCACTTCTTTCACTGCCAGGCCTATTTGTGCTCACAAACGTCCAAGCCTCGGCATCCCATCTTCATATTAGCCACTATTATTCGAGAAGATGCTCCGATCCATTCCACCACATACTCATTGATCTCTTCACTTACTAAAAGAGCCACCCCCTCTCTTCCTCTCCCTCTCTCAACTTTAGATACCCTAACTGTCACCTCACCATTCCCTCTTATCTCAGTTTTGCTCAGTGTAAGTACATCAGTGTTTCTTTCCCCAAACATACTCATTATCATCACCCACTTACTTTCATTTACACCTCAACCAGGCACATTCAAAGACCCAATTACTAGGGTTCTGCTTGGATCTCTCCTGCCAAAATACCCTCCCCATATCTTGGCTATTCGTAGGATGAAAAAATTATGATAATAATAATAATAATAATAATAATAATAATAATAATAATAATAATAATAATAATAATAATAATAATAATAATAATAATAATAATAATAATAATAATAATAATAAAAATAATAATAATAATAATAATAATAATAATAATAATAATAATAATAATAATATAATGCTCATCTTTTCACTTAAGTTAATATTGCATAAATTTCTATGAGAAAATCTTAGGATAAGTACTTTTCAGGAGAAGCGGAAAGAAATGACATCCTGTTTAGAATCAAATAAGAGAGGCCATTGCGAAATAGTATCCTATTTTTCTCTTATCCTCTCATATAACAGGATTTTCATTTTTCCAAAAAGAGATGGACCATTCTTCTCTTCAACAGGCAAGGGAAATATCTCTTGTGTTTGCTGTCACACTTCAGTGTCTCTGAAGCGAGTGACATAGAGCAAATCATCTTCCTACAAAAATGATGGAGATTTTGCACTTTCCTTTTTCATTTTGTTCTTTGATTTTTTCTTTATATTTCCTTCTATATTCTCCTTATCTCTTCCTGAGTTATTTTTTAATATTATCTTTTTGTTATTTAATGGAATATTTATATTTACTTTAACTTAAATAAATTTTCCTCCTAAGCATTTCCGAGAATTTTCAAAAACTTATTTACAAGAAGCTTAAGTTTATCATTGTCTTTCATCTTTAGAAGGAAACTGATGTATAACAAAGGTAATTAAACCATAACTATCATGCAAATACCGCCTGCAGTGCTTCAATGGTATATCTGCACATGTAATCATAATTTCACATTCGCTTGTGAAAGCATCATCTCTTCCTTGTTGATAATAATAATAATAATAATAATAATAATAATAATAATAATAATAATAATATATAATGATAATAATAATAATAATAATAATAATTTACAAATGCTCTTATGGTAATGAAAATAGTTATCCTAATCTGTGATCTAAATGATGATTTGTCATTATTTATAGATAAATATTAAAGAAACTATACAAAGACTAAATTGTAAGTTTCTGTTTGTGAAACTTATCCGATTAACAGTGTGAGCAATCCCTTTTTTGATGTAATAATAATAAATAAATCTCATCTAGTCTTCAGAAGTAGTCAGCTGCCATTTTTTACATTATGAGATAAAATAAAATCAAGATGGATCTAAGGAGCCAAAGGATTTATTTATTAACAAACTCTCTTGTAACTGTAAAAATATAGCCTAAATCCTTTTTGTAATGGCTTATTAACCTCTGAACCGAAATGACATGAAATATCAAATATCGACAATGTAGAGAAACAAGCAAGAGAAATTCTATATATTGAGTATGTACTTGTTCTCCAGATGTCATGTTCATTGGATATACGATAAATTACAAAATGCTACGTCAGATTGAAATGTGACGAAGAGATATTAGATAGAGACTCTGTTAGCACTCTAAAGTCACATGCTTAAAACAAATAACTACGAAAACTAACTGAAACGCTAAAAAGGGTAAAATATGGACGATTATAAAAGACAATCTTTAAAAAACAAACTATTTTCAGTGTGACTATGAAAAATCAATCACTATCACTTCAAAATTTAAAAACTTCTCTGCAAACATGGGGAAGGATTATCATGAAAACATTGTTAGACAGTCTGTAAAATAAAATAAAAAAAATTACATATCATCCCAGCTCGTTGTTCAATTTTACTAACATCAGAGCTCAATACTTGATTCTTTTTTTTTTTACTTTCGCTGTATGCATAAAAGATGTTAAACTTTTTTCAGAACGTCATGCTTGTTCACTATGCAGTTGATGCCAAGATTCTCTCTCTCTCTCTCAAAAAAAAAAAAACCTTGTTCTCTTCATCTCCAATGTGGAATCCACAACTGAAATTTCTGATAAAATACTTTCTAAAATACTGATTAAGAGTAACTTAAGCAAAACCTAATCCATTTTCATTGCATCAAGATCTTATCTAGATCGCATACACAGATTCCAAGTAATTAATATATGATCACCTTATATTAGTTCAACTCCTTCTGCTAGAAACCTTAGGCTAATCGTTACCAGTCATTTATCATTTAATTCTTATGGTGAAAATATTGTGGTTATGGAAAAAGTATGCTCCTTATCTTAAATAGAAATAAAAATCTATTTGACATCCACAACAGATAAATAATGAAGAAAAACTGATTTTTAGCTGCATTTAACGTAGTAAGTGGTATCGAATGACTGTAATTAAGCATTCTAAGCAAAGTCTAAAAGATTAAATATTTTTTTAATTAAAATCGCTGTTTGGCATTACAAAATGTTTCGTCTGGCAGCATCATTCTGCTCTTTTGATCAGTATTGCTACATTTGCTGTTATAAATAATTTTTCCATCATTAACATAATTCTTATTTCTAGTGGCTATAGAGGTTTTGTTTGAATTTCCTTATTTATTTTTAATTTTAGTAGATAAAGTTATTAAATCTGTCATTCAGAATAGAGATAATTTGGTTTAAGGTGGAAGGTCAAATTATGACGCTGTGTTTTTTATATATGAGTTCAAGAAAGGCATAATTCTGTCTTTTGCACAGTTAGTAAATATGGAAAGAAACACTCGAAGATCACGAAAAAATATTGTGGCTTCAAAAACAAGAACAAAACTAGCAGAGAGTGCCTTGACTGTCAAGGGTTTCAACCTTAAAAAAGGATGGTGGAGAACATGAATGCAATAGAAACAATAACACCAATCAAAAATAAGATATATATTATCAATATTGTGTCTTGTTAAATTCAAAAAAACCTAACAAAAGGAGAATGACAAAATTCACTCGCATTTTGTGAATTAATGTTATTTGCATAAAAAAGTCTCCACGCTGCATTTGTGATTTTGGAAAATTGTTGCTTTCCTCTTTTTCTGTGCTTGTATCACTTTAATTTCCATCTTGCAAGATGAATATCTTGTGAAATAACATTTGTAACGAAGCTTTCTAAGACTGAGTACAGAGGGTGAACCAACGGATTAAGAAATAGGATAGCAAACCTAGAGACGTAGTATTGTCTCTTGTTAAAGTTACAAAATGCTATTGTAAGGAGAACTAGCACACACACACACATACACACACACACAAGCACACACACACGCACATATACACACACATATAA
>JAXCGZ010012363.1:25000-29512 GCA_037179515.1 Halocaridina rubra | reverse complement strand
TGAGGGAAGGGGGTTGATGAGAAAATGTGTTGTGGGCCATGCAAGTGATGTGTGTGTAAAGAGGTTTGTTGGAGGTGGCATGAGGAGGGGCAGCGAGTGGTGGAATGAAGGGGTGAAAATGAAGGTAGAAGAGAAAAAGAAGGCTTTTGAGGGATGACTGCAGTATAACAGTAGGGAGAAGTATGAAAGATATGAGGAAAATGTGGAACCCAAGCGGAAGGTAGAGGAAGAGAAGAGGTTGGCAAATATTAGTTGGGAATAGGAATTTAGTAGGTCATATGATGAGAATAAAAAGAAATTTTGGAAAGAAGTGAAGAGAGTAAGGAAGTGTGGATCGGGGATGGAAGAGACAGTGAAAGATGTGAATGGACAGATGTTGAGAGGGAACGATGCAAGGAAAAGATGGGCAAAATATTTTGAGTGCTTGCTGAATGTTGAGGAATACAGAGAGGCAACTATGTAGGCAGTGGGGGGAGTTCAAGTGCCACTAATGGGAGATGAAAATGAGAGAAATATTACAAGATAGGAGTTGAAAAGGGCATTATATAAAGCAAAAGCAGGTAAAGCACCTGGAATGGATGGTTGAAAACGGAGATGTTGATAGAAGGGGGTGTGACTGCATTGGAATGGTTAGTGAGAGTGTTTAATATATGCTTTATGTTGTCATTGGTGCCAGTGGAATGGGTGATTGCTTGTATAGAGCCCCTATACAAAGGTAAGGGAATGTGTAAGATGTGTATGAATGCAGTAAGTTTAGGGGTATAAATTTGCTGAGTATGGTAGGAAAAGTGTATGGTAGGATACTGATTTATAGGATTAGGGATAAGACAGAAAATGTGATCGCGGAAGTGCAGATTGGTTTTAGGAGAGGTAGAGGTTGTATAGATCAGATTTTATAGTTAAGCAGTTATGTGAGAAATATTTAGCAAAGGGTAATGATGTGTATTTTGCATTTTTGGATCTGGAGAAAGCATATGATAGAGGTGATAGAGAGGCAATGTGGAATGTTTTGAGGTTATATGGAATTAATGGTAAACTGCTGCATGCAGTGAAGAGTTTGCATGATGGTAGTAGAGCTTGTATTTGGGCAGGGAATGAACTGAGTGAGTGGTTTCCAGTGAGTGTGGGACTGAGACAGGGATGTGGGATGTCATCATGGCTATTCAATTTGTATATTGATGGAGTCGTAAGAGAGGTGAATGGGCGAGTGCGTGGTCGTGGTTTGAGAATGGTAGTTATGGATGATTACGAGTGGGAGCTGAATCAGTTGATGTTTGCAGATGATACTGTGGTGGTGGCAGATTCAGAGGAGAAGCTGTGTCAGTTAGTGTCAGAATATGGAATGGTGTGTGAGAGAAGGAAGTTGCGAGTGCATGTAAGAAAGAGTAAAGATATGAGGTGTACAAGAAATGAGGATGGTGCTGGCTTGAATGCTATGTTGAATGGAGAGACGCTTGAGGAAGTTGATCAGTTTAAGTATTTAGGCTAGGTTATAGCTGCAAATGGTGGAGTAGAAGCAGATGTGTGTCACAGAGTGAATGAAGGATGAAATGTGTTGGGTGCGTTGAAAGGAGTGATGAAGAATAGAGGGTTGGAAATGAATGTTAAGAAAGTTTTGTATGAGGAAGTGGTTGTGCCAACTGTGATGTATGGATCAGAGTTATGGGGTATGAAAGTAAGTGAGAGACGGAAACTAAATGTGTTTGAGATGAAATGCCTGAGGAGTATGATTGGTGTATCTCGGTTGGATATGGCTAGGAATGAAGTGGTGAGAGCAAGAACGGGTGTGAGGAAAGAATTGGCAGCCAGAGTAGATATGAATGTTCTGAGATGGCTTGGCCATGTGGAAAAGATGGATGATGAAAGACTGCTGAAAAAGGTGATGAATGCGAGAGTTAGTGGGTTAAATGCTAGAGGGAGGCCTAGGTTTGGGTGAATGGATGGTGTAAGGAGAGCCCTAAATGATAGGAGCATGGATGTGAGGGAAGCAAGTGAGCGTGCTAGGAATAGGAATGAGTGGTGAGCGATTGTGATGCAGCTCTGATGGGCATCTGCTGTTACCACGGTGCTGCATCTTACAGAGGTAGCCATGTGGTAAGGGCAGTAGGGGAGTTGGCATTTATGAAGCGAAGCAAGGTTGTGGAAGAGCCGTGAGGATGAGCTGTGGCACTTCAGCAGGGTCATCTGAATGGTCGCTAGCTCCCCCGTCATTGCCCATAGAGCAAAATATTCCCCTTATTGTTTCTATTTTGTGTTGGCTACTCCCTAATTGAGGGAGACAGCCAAGGTAGATAGCTATATATGATTATGTTTTCATTATCTGGTAATCATTCAATTTCACTCTCGAGTTCATCGTAGAATTGTTCTTTGATCTATTTGGTTAATCCTTGTTGTGGTTCATTCACCTGAAAGATATGCATTCTTCCTCTCTTCAGTTGAAGAGAAATTCTCATAATTCTCTCATTTACCAGTTTCACAACTTTGATACTTCTTGATAGCTTTGGTCCAATTAGGACTGTTACTCCATACTCTGCGGTTGCCTGTTCAATTCCGCTATATATTAGGGTATAGTTATCTCCGAGATCCAGTCCGCTTTCCTTCTTCTTTAGTCTAGTTTCTGACATTTCCAATATGTCCAGTCTTCTCTCCTTCATCAAATCTAACAATTCTTCATCTTTGTCCTTGTATGTTCCTACATTGAGTATTCCAAATCGTAATCTATTTTGAGCTCGTTTCGTCATCGAGATATTGAGTCCGGTTCAACATATCTGGTCCATCCGTTGATGCTCCTATTGGGTTCACATGCAGGGAAATACAATGTCCGGCTTGCATGGTCTGTCGACATAGGTTTTTGGTCCACGGCTCTCAAATATTTAAGAGCTACTCTCATCCGCCACGTGAAGGACGTGCCCAGTAAGGATTAACTCCCTCCTGGGGGATTTACATGGAAGGGTAGGCATAGACAGAACAAATGCAGGAAATGTTATTGGTCCTTTTGGTGAAGAAACCAGAAACGATGATGGAGAGAGACTTATTGATTGGTGTTTATTGCATAATATGTCTATCATGAATGGATTTTTCAAACAACATGATTCTCATAAATTTACAAGATATCGATGGAACAGGAATACAGGACATTTTGATAAAAAAAAAATCGATAATAGACGATTTCCTCTCATCAGATAAAACGATCCTCAATACGGTACAGGTTCTGCAGGAGATTCCATGAATTCACACCACAGACTGATGATAGCAATAATAACACAAGAATGCAAAAGACCCCCAATAACAAACCGGACAAAGAAGATAAAAATCGAAAACCTGAGAGATGATTCTCATAAGGAACAATTTATACAAAAGTGTGAAGAGATTGAATTGGAAGGGAATGGGGAGGACATTTCTGAAAAGTGAAAACACTTAGCGCTGAAAATGAGAGAAATGTCGGAGGAAACTCTCTGAGTAAGGATGGTGGGTGGCACCAGAAAGAGGCAGACCCCTTGGTGGACTGAAGAAATGAAAATAGCAGTTAAGAAAAAGACAAAAAGTCTGAGGAAGTGGCTAAGATATAAAACACCTGAAACCAGATTAGAATATATGATAGAAAGAAGAAATGTTGATAGCCTTAAGAGAACACTAAAAGATGGAGCATGGAAAGATTTGTCGGAGGAATTGAAAGTAGATTTCACCGGATATAAAAAATCTTATTTATAAACTGAGTAATAGTTTCAGAAAACCTGTAAATAAAAATAAGACTATAGTTGACGACAATGGCGAAGTTATAAATGAGCCAGAGGAAATCAACAGCAAATGGGCAGAATATTTCACCAATTTGTTAAATGCCCCCCAAGCTGGTCCAGAAGATGAGGAAGATGAGATAGAGTTCTTGATAGATCCAGAAGACATGGTGACCATGACAGAGATGAAGGATGCATTGAAAACAATGAGTAATGGGAAAGAATCCGGTATAGATGAACTACCGATTGAACTTTTCAAGGAGGCAATGGAAAATATAAAAACATATTTACTAGACATCATCAACCAATCCTTATTAGAAGGTATTGGTCCTGAAGACTGGGGTAAGCAAACTATTTGCCCATTTTTCAAGAAAGGAGACCTAATAAAATGTGAAAACTATAGAGGCATTTCCTTGATAAATCATGCAGCTAAATTCTATGAAAGAATATTAGAAAGAATAACTAGGATTATCATTGAACCACAACTGGGGGAATGGCAGCATGGCTTTCGATATAGCAGAGGTACAACAGATATGATATTTTCCAATCGACAACTGGTGGAAAAAGCCTGGGAATTCGATAATAAATTGTACATGATTTTCATTGATCTGCACAAGGCTTTTGACTCTGTACCTAGAAAAAAATTGTGGAAATGCCTACATGATTGTGGAATAAATGGTCAACTACTGAAAGCAATCAAGAGCACGTACAGTCCATGCATAAGCAATGTAAGCACAGAGTATAAAAAATGAAAAATGGTTTGAAATAACATCTGGGT
>JAXCGZ010012363.1:7500-22500 GCA_037179515.1 Halocaridina rubra | reverse complement strand
CCATGAACCACTTAGACATTTTTGAGACAATAAGCAGGGATCATTGTCATATAAGGTGCTTCATATTTTAAAGTAAAATATATCTTTATAGGACCCATGGTGAAGCTTTTTGATCTACTGGAATCTGAGTTACCCGATCCAGAGGCCTGGATGCAGACTGCTAACCCAGTTGACGATGATACTGAGCAGATGCAGCAAGAAATCCACAACAAAGATGTGAAGAATGACAAGGCTCCTATAAATGATGTGATTCATTCCGATATAGGAAATAAAGGCAATCACTCCTTCTCACCTGCTCAGGGCGAATATGGAAGAGGTTCGAGTGCAGCCAGTGATAACATAATGTTATCTCTTGGTATAATCACACACTATTGTGTATTCTTTCTGTTGCATCTGCACTGAAGGGATGCTTAAGTTGTAACTTAAGACAAGAATTAATGTGACAGGAACTACTATGTGTTGATCTTTATGTGTGACGTGAAATTGTACTTAAGAATGTGAATGTGCTGTTCTGCTAAAGAAGACTTTCTTTTTTTTTTCTTTTTGTTTTATGGGTGTGACCCGATACAGGCAAAGCACTGCCCTCAGTTGGCACGAGCACCAAGAAAACATTAAAACGAAGAAAAAGTAGAAGATTAAGAACTAGGCATAAAGAAGGGAATGATGCATAATAGGAAGAGGACAGGTTGAAAGAAGAGTCGCAATATTGAAGACCTAGAGATATGGCAGGAATAGGACTTGAAATGAAAATAAATTAATTTCTTTAAGGAAGATAGGTAATAAGAATTAGGAAAGGTAATAGGTGGAAAAAACTTTCAAAGACTGGAGGTGGATGGGAAGAATCAGTCGCTGCCCCAACCAATTCAAGAGCTACAAATTTCCACACAGTACTTGTGAGACTAAGCCACTTGATGAGTGCTACTACATGGCCTCGGCAGCACCAAAGGGATGCATTTCACCAATTCATCATACCAACGATAGAAAAAAAATAGATACCTTATAGCGAAGAGAAAGAGATTACGGATTAGAAGTAAGAGAAGGGTCATTTATGAGTCTGATTGACTTAGATTCAACCCTATCAATGGGGATAAGTATCAGACGAAGTACCCCTGATGTGTGGGCAGTATTCTAAGAAGGGATGGATAAGATCTTTGCAGATTATACGTAACCGAAAAAAAAAGTAAAGATAAAAAGGAATCAGAACCCTCAATGTTTTATATTCAGATTTAAAAATTTGGATTATGTGACATCTCTAAGACAAGTTAGAGGCTATTAGGATTCCCAATATGTTAATAAAAGTAAAAGGGTAAATTTAATTAGTATCGATGACAATAGGACTATCAGGAGGAGGAGAAGATAAAAAGATAGCCAGAAACAGTACCTTGGAGAAATAAAATTTAACTATATTTTGGGTGCCCCATTCAGATACTCTCTGTAATTCAGAGTTGTGAGTGATAAGAGAGAGATTACGAGTAACAGATGAAGGTTGCGAAAAGAATGCAGAAGAAAAATGAAGGGTAAAATTATTGGCAAAGGCGTAGAGAAGAAAGGAGGATAGGGACTGAAGAGAATCATTGATGAAGAGAAGGCAAAGAGTAGGTGAAACAATAGAGCACTGTGGAACACCACAGGTAACTAGGAATGAACGAGATGTTGTGCCATCAACAGCCACAGATAAAAAACGGTCAGAAAGAAAACTGGATATCCGAGAACAAAGAGAAAGGGGCAAAGAGGCCCTTGTGCCAGACTTCATCAAAAGCCTCAGAAATGTCAAGGGTGACAGCAAAGGATTTCCCATAATACGTCAAAGAAGTTGACTATACATGAGTAAGATAGGACAAATCACCAGTGAGGTGACTGGATATAAGCGAATTAGATTCAAGATGTTTCGAGAAATGAAAACTTAGCAAAGTTTTGAATACTTTAGCGATAGAAGAGATTAGGGCAATAAATCTGTATATGGAAAGAATAGAATGGTCACCCCTCTTAGGAAAAGGCTGAAC
This sequence comes from Halocaridina rubra, assembly GCA_037179515.1. NCBI lineage: Eukaryota > Metazoa > Arthropoda > Malacostraca > Decapoda > Atyidae > Halocaridina > Halocaridina rubra. The sequence continues at coordinate 20,497 of JAXCGZ010012363.1, read as the reverse complement.
TAGAGCGTGCTTCCAGAGTGAAGTAGATACTGGTTGAGAGAATGAGGCGAAAAAGACGGCAAAACACAGGAGCCTGTTCATTTGCAAACTCCTCAAGGAACATTGTAGAGATACCATTGGCTCCAGATGCCTTATTCGATTTAGAGAATGAAGAACCTTATGGATTTTACATGAAGAAAGAATAAGGGAGGGCATAAGGTTGGAAAGGGGTGAAGTACAAAGAACAGTAATGCCAGAAATGCTTACGGAAGAGTTTGCAGATATAAGACCATGAGGATGAATGAAAGGGGGGAAAGCTTGAGTTACAGAAGTTTTTGGAGAGGTTTTTGGCTAAGGACCAGAGACATTTATCAGTGGGAAAGGACTTAAAGCCATCAACTTTCTTTCTTAGAAAGGAAGCTTTAGTCCTTCGAATCTGACCTGTGCAGCGATTTATGGATGTAAAGCTCCTATTTGTCCATAATTTGCTGACAAGATATAAGCTTACAAGAAGTGCCAACATATGATTAAAATAAAGTATATTTTTTAAAACAATATTCTCTGCCATATGTGTATAGGCTGTAAATCTACTTTAAAGAAGTTAATGTTTACTATTGTTTTTAGTATATACGCATCATTGAATTTGGATATTGTAATGTGTCGTAGGGCTGAAAGGCAGAATTACTTTGTGTTACAGCTTGTGTAAATTCTGCTGAAATATTGTACAGCTGGCAATATTATAACTCAAAATTATAATGAGAATGAAGGGGTATTACATGCATAAGAAAATCTGAAATTATATTTCAGAACAAAGGGAATTTTGTGACATGCTTATCCTTTCTCAATATTTAATCAGTTGAATACTGATAACATAGGATAGGGGGGGGGTAATCATTGACGGCTCCTAGTGAAATCTCTTAGCCCTATTTAGGGCGTCATCACTGGAGAGGGGGGACTACTGTAATTGATTTAAAGAATCCTAATGTTATCAATTGTTTCTTGTCACTCATTTCAGCAATATATTGCAAATATTAATAACTGACAATTGAAAGCTTGTACGAAAATAGATATAAATGAGCTGTTAATATTGTAAGGGTCTTGTACAATTAATGATAAGCTACTGGTAGGCAGTGATTAGTGCTATATTTACAATATTTCCTACACAGAGGTTAATGAGTGTTTATATAATATATATTTTGTTTCCATGCCAGCCCTACTAACACTGATTGGCATAACACTTATTCATAAGATCAGATGTTCCCTCTAAAGGCTATTATCTGTGTGGCGAAGTGATATAGGTGGAATTGAGGATAAGATTTACTTTTGATATCATGAAACGATCTGATAATGGTAGCTTTTGTGTAATATGTAAGTTTGAGATGCCTGTGACGAAAATAATGAAAAAAAATATATGTATACATATTTTGTGACCTCCTGACCATTATTATGGTCTATACAAGAGGTTCTACATATTTCCTTAAGTGTATGTAATCGAAAAGCTTTCTGTCTACATATATAGTGTAGAGCTACTGCTACTCTGAGTATATTCTTCTGAAAACTATAAATGTATAGAAATATGAAGATGACTTAAATATATTTTCATAATACACAATAGTAGTAAGTGCTGCTTTTGATAGAAAGGTATGATTCTTCAATTTCATTATTAATACAAAAACACAAATATTATATTTAGTACAATTTAAATTTCTGTTGTTATTCTGCAGCACTTTTGTCATAAACACATTCTTTATTTGACTGTATGATTGGTTCAGCATTCCCTGAAATAGGAGAAGAGTTTATTAATAATCAGTGAAGATAAATTGGACCAGTGCAATGTTACACGTTTGTAGATGATAAGGGTGTCGTATGTGGGTGCATTTTAAAACCCCTTTGTATATTGCCAGAACTAGAGACTAACTCGGTCTGCGATGGTTTCTTCTTCTTCTTCTTCCTCTATTTGCATTCCCATTTTCATATGGGGTCGCATCTCTTCACTAGTCGTCTCCACCGGTTCCGGTCCATCACTTTCTCCTCCTCCAGCTGTCTCTCTCTGAGATCCTCCTTCAGTCGGTCCTTCCACCGTAGTTTAGGTCTTCCTCGTCTACGTCTGCCCTCCACGTCCATCTCCATCACTCTCACACCCACGTAGTCTTCATCTCTCCTCTTCACATGACCGAACCACTGTAATCTCCTCTCCTGCGCTTTCGCCGACGCCTCCACCACCTTCACTGTACCTCTGATCTGGTCATTTCGTATCCTGTCCTCCCTCGTCACCCCACACATCCACCTCAGCATTCTCATTTCTGCGACATCTATCTTCCTTTCTTGAACCTTTTTCACAGGCCACGTCTCCGCACCGTACAGCAACGCTGGTCTCACAACTGACTTGTACACTTTTCCTTTCACTCTAGCACTGATTTTCTTGTCACATAGCACCCCTGATGTTCTCTTCCAGCTGTTCCATGCTACCTGGATCCTATGATCAATCTCTCTCTCTAGGTCTCCATCCTTCGTTACGTAGGAGCCGAGGTATTTGAAGGCGTCCGCCTTTGGGAGCTTGTGGTCTTGCATGAACAGGTCGCCTCCTTGTGTCACATTGCACTCCAGGTACTCCGTTTTCTGTCTGCTCACCTTCAGTCCGTAATCCTCCAGCAAACCCCTCCATAGCTCCAACCTCTCTTGCAATTCTTCACGGCTCTCGGAGACCAAAACAATATCGTCTGCAAAGAGCATGCTCCATGGTGCCTCCTTTGTCACTTCCTCCACCATCACATCCATGAGAAGGTTAAATAGATAGGGGCTAAGAGCTGATCCCTGATGGAGTCCAACTTTCACCTGAAAAGGCTCTGTAGTGCCAACTGTACTTCTTACTCTTGTTGTGGCTTCCCTGTATATGTCCTGAACTATCTTGACATACTTCTCCTTCACTCCCTTCGACCTCATATTCCTCCACACCTCGCTTCTCGGGACCCGATCATAAGCTTTTTCCAGGTCAATAAACGCCATGTACAGCCCTCTTTGCTTATCTCTATATTTTTCCATTGTCTGCCTCATTGCGAATACTGCATCCATTGTTCCTCGACCTTTCATAAAACCAAACTGCTCACTACAAACTTCTGTCTCCTCCCTCAACTTTTTATCCAACACTCTTTCCAGCAGCTTCATAGTGTGGGATGTTAGCTTAATTCCTCTATAGTTGTTGCAACTCTGGATGTCTCCCTTTTCTTTGAAAATCGGTACCATTATACTATCTCTCCACTCGTTCAGGATGGTTTCTTAAATAGGTGTAATCAGGGCAAGATATTACATATCATTTATGTTTATCATATGGGATTAATATAAACATAATAACTACTTTTTTGTTTGATAATTTTATCCAAGATTAACAATGCTTTTTCATCATGCACTCACGTATGTCCCTCTTACTAATAAATATATACTAAAGGACTGTAGATTCTTAATCAAATAAGCACATTTCCATATGTGAAAACATGGACAAAATTTTACCCTGACAAGGACTTGAACCTGAGACATATAATTACTGTGCCAAGCCAATACCAACTATAGCACAGTATAATTACTATCTCAGGTACAATATAATTTTGTTCACAAATTTCAAGAAGTTCATTATAACCATAATTTTACACAATTTTAAAGTAATTTGATATGTGTTTTGTGTGTGTGTGTGTGTTTTTATGTGAATAAATATTCATGAATATACATTACACATTTCTTATTATCCCTTCACATCTGACTAATCACAATACTCCACATCTCTGGTTCTCTTTATGTTTTCTCCATGGCCAGGCCCGATGAGGGAAGATTTTTTTTTTTTTTTTGGAAGGGCTCGTCCTGGTGTCACAATCATAAAAAAATAAAATAAAGAAAAATAAAATAAAGGCTATCGTTATCATTCCAAAGCCTGTATTTATAGGAAAAGAAGAGATCTAATACATGCTTTTCATAAAGATAAAAATATGTTGGGTTAAGAAATGTATAAATTATTGGTGGTTTTATTTTCTTCTATATCAAAAAGAAGAAGACTTTACATATTACATATCTGAGCAGAACTTATCCCTAAACAGGACCAAGAAGAAACATTGTTGCGGAGCAATATAATAATGGCCAAAATCGTCTAGGGTCTAGCTTCAAAATCGACGTAACATATTATATCAGAAACTGATGTAATAAAAGAATAAAAAATATCCAGTAGAATGGTAAATGAAGCCATTTGAAGTAGGATATAAGAAGATTTTTATAACATTTAAGTCTAAAATAGAAGCAATTAAATAATGGGAATAGGGATCAGGTTTGATATTTAAAAATAATATATCATCTCATGCCGAAAACGGAGAGAGCAAATATATGGAATATAATTATTCGAAAAACTTATCACATGAGAATAATCAGTCTGAAATTAATCTGTAACTATGAGCTTATTTCTATGCCTTTGAGTAAGGAATCTGAGCATAACTTTATGAACCTTAATTTATAAGGATGTCTTTAACCTGAAAATGGACACTTTTAGTTTCCCTGTTGAAATGAAAGAAATAGAGGCATACTATATTCCAGTCAGATTTTCAATTTAACTTCGTTATCGATCTGAATTTTTGTACTGTTACGTAGCTCTTTGGAATAGTTTTATTGCTGATCTGCAATGGTTGCGTGTCTCTTCTTTGTGAAACTATTAGTAGTAGTAGTAGTAGTAGTAGTAGTAGTAGTAGTAGTAGTAGGTAGTAGCGGTAGTAGTAGTAGTAGTAGTAGTAGTATTGTTGTTGTTGCTGCTGCTGTTTCTGCTACTGTTGTGGTTGTTGTTGTTGTTGTTGTTGTTGATACCTACTACAGTATTTGTTAAAGTCAAGTGATGTAACGCTTTAATGGTCGATTGTACTCAAGTCTGCCTATATCCTAAAATAATGGAGAAGGAAACATTTGATTAATTCAATTCGAAACTGCTTGGAGATGTGTTGCTGTTTATTACTCGAGGTATTACGTAACAAAAGATAAAAGGCAGTTTGCTAACTGCATGAAATCATAATGCTCAAGAGACTGAGAAGTCATCTCACGCTGGATTAGAAATTAAATTCTAGCAGGTAAGACCATAAGTTATGCAGCATGACTGATTTAGCTTGATGTTCACATATAAGAGTATGAACAGAAATATATAAGGCAATTTATTCAATTTTTAGATTTAATTCCCATCGTAGATCTAAGCTGAATACAAAGATTGGTAAAATTTTACAGTTGTGCCCATCTCACTTTGAAGGTAAAATTAATATTTTTTTTAGGTTTTTTTGTTTTTAATGAAACTATCATGAAAACCATCAGAAATTTATGCTCTCCTAACCTATCACATCAAAAACCACAAAAATATATAATTTTGGCCTCCGTGAAATACTATAAGAATAAGTCCATTTATTACCATACGCACGTGCAGAGCATGGTTGTGGCTTTTCCTTGTCTTCGGACTCTGAATCTGTTATATAATTTTTTTTTTCATTAATCAAGTAATTGTTCATGGGGACATGTGCATATGGGCACTCCCAGTGATAATGCACTCCCAGTGATAAACCAATATACTAGACTTAAAGAAATGTGCATTCGAACCCAGCACGGAGCGTTATAACGGGCATCCAGCCATAATCCCGAAGCTCTAACATGATTCGCGCACCCTACCAATGAGCTATTGCAGCCCCCTTTGTAATATACATGACCTTGGAAATTGTTTTGAAATATAGTATAGTACTTCCCAAAGGAATAATAAAGAAATACTTATATGGAATAAATAAAATTAAAAGCTTACATTGGACAATTGTTAGGGTAGGTTATTGCCTAACCTAACTTGACCTTAAGATTTACGGGGTTATTTAATGTACTAGGAGTCGTTAACTTAACTTACGTTACGTTAGGTTATTGCTTAACCTAACTTGACCTTAAGATTTACGGGGTTATTTAATGTACTTGGAGTGATTAACTTAACTTGATTCCAAGTTTCTTATATTACAGAACTAGGTCACCCGTTCCAAAAAGGAATAGGGACCAAATAATTTATGAAACAATTCAAAAATTTGTTCAAGTGCTAGCTCTCTTAACTTAGTTTCTAGTTCTCGGTTCTATCAGTAACTTTGCAAGATAGAACTACTGTTTCCTCAACTTGGTTCGTTAGTTTCCTTGCCGTAACTAGGGAAGGGGGGGAGACGTGGCAACCCTTATCCCCAAGGAGCTGAGAGGAGTCGTTGAGGTATGCGTGGATCGTGATAATGCGCATTTCTTGGCTCGACTACACCCCTTACAAGGAGGAATGAGGAATGTGTATATGTAACTAGGGCAACTAGGGTACGGAAAACTTGATCTGATATATAATTTCAGGACTAAATTAGTTATTGTAACTTGTATGATTGAAGTCAGTGAGGAAATGAGATAAAGAGTTATATAGTGAATAAAAGAAATCGATAAAATAAATAGATATAGTTGGTCTTATTTCGTAATGGTAGCCTTAAGGAAAGGAGAAGAAGAAGAAGAAGAAGAAGAAGAAGAAGAAGAAGAAGAAGAAGAAGAAGAAGAAGAAGAAGAAGAAGAAGAAGAAGAAGAAAACTGGAAGGAGAAGAATAAAAGAGGAAAACCAGAAGGAGAAGAAGATGGAGAAGAAGAAGAAGAAAAAGGAAAAGAAGAAGTAATAGTAGAAGTAGAAGGAGAAGAAAAAAAATAAAAATAGTTATGTGAGCCAAGAACAGAATTCATTTCTACAGATTAAATTTCTCTTTATTTCATACTGTATTAGAACTGTATACGAACTGCAAATAGATGCGTTGAATATTTTTCGCTCATAAGTTTAAAGGTAAGAAAATAAATTATAATTCTTAGTGAATGAGGTTCTACCATTTTGTATGTTTGGGATTATGGTCAAGATAATAATGTATTTTGGAGAAAATGTCTCTTGTTTCCTTGGTGCTTTTTTTTTTTAATGAATATTGTATACTTATATAGCGTATTTATTCGTATATTTATAATTTTTTAATTAGTCCTATATTTACTATATATATATATATATATATATATATATATATATATATATATATATATATATATATATATATATATATATATATATATGTGTGTGTATGTGTGTGTGTATGTGTGTGTGTGCGTGTGTGTGTGTGTGTGTGATTACCTAATTGAGATTACCTTATTGTGTTTACGGGAAAGAACCCAAAGCTCGTATCTTCCCGTCTCCTCATCGGTTCCATTTTCGACTTAGTGATACTTATCATACCTGTCCTTAAAACTATGGATTGAGATAGCATTAACTACCTCCTCGCTTAGCCAAATCCAATTATTAACTACTCCTACACTGAAAAAGTATTTCCTTACATCCTGCAAAGAAGTTTTCTTACCAAGCTTCAAACTATGACCTCTAGTTCTAGAGCCAGCCATATCAAAATATCGATCCCTATCCACTCTATCATAACCATGAAGGAATTTAAAGACTGTCACCATATCCCCCCTCAATCTTCTAGCTTCCAGTGATGGTAAGTCTAATTCCCTCAGCCTCTCATCATAACTGAGATTGCGTATTTCTGGCACCAGTCTCGTGGCATGTCTTTGAACTTTTTCAAGCTTAGCTATGTGCTTTTCAAGTTTGGATTCCAAAAGGGGGCTGCATATTCGAGTTTTAGCCTCATATAGGTTACATAAATATTTCTGAGCATTTCCTTGTCCCTGTGCCTGAAGGCTACCCTTACATTTGATAAGAAGGCATATGCTGCCCTTACTATGCCATTTATATGTATTTCTGGAGACAAATCTGCCAGTATGTTTACTCCTAGATCTCTCTCATTTTCTGTCTCTTGAAGTTGTACTCCAGCCACCGAGTAGCCAAGCTTTGGCCTTCTTGCACTTGTACCCATTCTCATTACCTTACATTTTGAAGTATCGAATTTCATTAGCCACTTTTCTGACCACTCATGCAGATTATTTAGATCCTCCTGAAGTTCTCTACCATTGTTCTCGTTTCCTACTTTCTTCACAATATTTGCATCATCTGCAAACATATTCATGAATGAATTTACAGACTCTGGTAGGTCATTTACATATACAAGGAAAAAAAGTGCCCTAAAACTGAACCTTGTGGAACCCCAATACTAACTCTTCTCCATTCAGACACATAGTGTCTTACTCTAACCCTCTGTTCCCTTCCCTCTAAGTAAGTTTTTATCCATTCCAAAACATTTCCACCTATTCTAGTCATTGCTTGCAGCTTCCTAATAAGTCTCCCATGTGGAGCAGTGTCAAACGCTTTCTGGGAGTCTAGGAATATGCAATCTGCCCAGCCCTCTCTTTCCTGTAAGATTCGGCTTACCTCATCATAAAATTCTGATAAGTTTGTTACTGTTGATCTATCTTCTCTGAAGCCATGTTGCCACACTGACAAAAAGTTGAAGGATTCCAAGTGAAGAGAAATATGTTTCCTTAGTAGTTTCTCCATAACTTTGCAAACTATGCTGGTCAAGGAAACTGGTCTATAGTTCAGATCCATATCCCTCCTTCCCTTTTTGAAGATAGGTATCACATTTGCTTGTTTCCAGCATCTTGGAATCTCCCCTGACTCCAGTGACTTTTTAAATATGATACTTAAGCTCATGAGGGGATATGTCATCAGGACCTGTAGCTTTATGAACATCTAAATCCATCAGCGCCTTGCATACCTCTGTGGCTGTAAGGTTGATGTTCTCTAATACCGGCTCTTGAGCTTCTATCTCTGCAATCTGAGGGGGTGGGGTATTTTCTACTGTAAATACTGACTGAAACTCCTTGTTCAATTCTTTGCAGATCTCTTCATCCGTCTCAGTGATGCTTCCATCCGCTCTCTTTAGCCTTAAAACCTGTTCTTTTACCTTCAGTTTTCCTCTGATAAAGATGTGGAAAAGCTTGGGATTTTCTTTAGCCTTCCTGGTGATGTCCCTCTCATAGTCTCTCTCTGCCTCTCTCCTTTTACTTAGGTAGTCATTTCTTGCTCTTTTGTAGGTTTGCCATGCATTTATGTGTTTTCTCCTCCTATACCTTTTCCAGCATTTGTCTCTCCACTCCTTAGCTCTTTTACACCCATTATCGAACCATTTCTCTCTGGCATGAATTACACCTACTTTGGTGACAGGTATGCAGCAATCTACTATCTTCCCACATTTCTCACAAAAGATGTCATACATTTCTTGTACAGATTTGTTGTAAAATAAGGTTCTCCAGTCAATAACTGCAAAAAGCTCATTCATTTTGATGTAATCTCCTTTCCGATAGCTCCTCCTCATGTCCTCAGTGCCTCTACTCTCAGGAAAAATATCTTCAATGGTATACTCCATCAACAACACACAGTGGTCACTCTTTCCAATTGGTGGTTCATACTCAATTTTTTCAATATCCAACACATTATCTGTGAATACTAGATCAAGTAGTGATGGCTCATCTCCACCCCTGGCCCTCGTTGGTTCCATTACATGTTGGTGTAGGAAATTCCCTTTTGCGCAATCTAGGAATCTTTCCCTGAATGAGTCCTCACCACTGTGTGGGTCAAGATTTATCCAATCTATATCTTTATGATTAAAATCTCCCATAATCAAAATCCTACATTTTTTTCCCGTGCCATGTTACAACTGATTTTATGACTTCAATAGTACCTATATGACTTTCCTTTCAAGCCTATTCTGGTTTCTTGGTGGGTTATATACAACAGTTATTATAATGCTCTCTGACCCAGTATTTGTGCGAGCAACAAGAAATTCCTTGAACTCACTTTCTATAGCCAAGTTTATTTCTTCAACTTGAATCCTTTCACTTATGAGCAGTGCTATCCCTCCACCAGTCCTCTCAGATCTTTCAACCCTTAGTATTCTGAAGCCCTTAGGAAAAACTGTGACACTGCTTATGTCCTCACTCAACTTAGTCTCTGTAATTGCTACTATATCTGCCTTACTGTTGTAAATCCTATTTTTTAATTCTACTGCCTTACCAGCTAATCCATCAGCATTTGTGTATAACAATCTTAATAAGGCCCCATCCCCTGATCTTCTCTCATTATCTTCTTTATCTCCCCTTTGTCTGGAAGAACTCTGAAATGAAAATTTTTCTTCTCTTCTTCATTTCTTTCCTCATTTAACCTTCTTGCCTCTTGCAACAAGTTTTTGATCTTTCCCATCTCTCCCTGTGATCTGTATCATCTAATGAACACTTCTTTGAATTCTTGAAGGTCTTTTAGACTTTTTTTTCTCAACATTATTTCCCTACATGTTTCCCCTCTCTCAAAGGTTACTTTTGTTGGTCTCGGCTTTCCTTCCCTCGAATATTTACCTAGTTGGTGTATGTTTACAATATCCTCAGGACCACAAACTACTTCAAGCTTTCTTATCAGGTCTACAACCCTAGCTTTATTTTCTTCAAGTCTCCCCTGCCATGTTGGCTCCTTGGATTCGCTTATGCCTGAGATTACCACTGTCTTCTCCTCATCAAGTGCCTGTTTGATGAGTGGGTTTGCCCTTTCCATCACAACGTCTTTCATTGTTTCGATTACTGTCTCTTTATAGTCAACTGTTTGTATGTTTTCCAGTGCCACCACCTTTACAGCCTCTTTTACTGCCACATTCCCCTTTAGTGCATCAGCAAAGGAAGTTTTCATGGCATCATTTTCCATATTAAGCTCCTGGAACTCTTTTCTGAACTGTTCAATGTTTTCCTTAATCTGGACATTCCAAGCAGCAATCTCGTCTCTCTCAGAAGAGAGCAGTGAACTAACATCTAATTCTTTTAGGTTGTCATTCAGCTGTTTGTTTTTATCTTCTTGTTTAGAAATTCTAGTTTCTAGTTGACTCTTTTCCCCTTCCAGCTTCTTTATTCTTTTTTCTAGTTCCTGTCTGAGAGAGAGAGAGAGAGAGAGAGAGAGAGAGAGAGAGAGAGAGAGAGAGAGAGAGAGAGAGGAGAGAGAGAGAGAGAGAGAGAGAGAGAGAGAGAGAGAGAGAGAGAGGATAAAATTATTAGAAGAGGAAAGCAATATTAATTTCATGCTTAGAATCTTATTTGGAGTATATTTGGGTGATGGAAGACCTAATATCAGATATCACATATACTGCAGAGAGAGAGAGAGAGAGAGAGAGAGAGAGAGAGAGAGAGAGAGAGAGAGAGAGAGAGAGAGAGAGAGAGAGAGGAGAGAGAGAGAGAGGAGAGAGAGAGAGAGAGAGAGAGAGAGAGAGAGAGAGAGAGAGAGGGAGAGAGAGAGAGAGAGAGTCAAATCAAAAAATCAAAATCAAAACGTTTATATCCAAAAGATACATTGGTTATTCTTCATAATTTACAATACAAGGTAAATACCGTGTGAGTGTTGGTATGTTACTTGAAACAGTCTAAAAACTTGAAACAATCATTAGCATTGTTAGGAATGAAAGTTCCTACTAAGAATCAATTAAGAATGTAATCATATTAAGATACGTGGTATTAAAATTTAGACTAGCTTACTATATACAAAATAAAATCCGTTGCATTAAGAGATTTATGAAACATAAAAGACATGAAGTAAAAGATGATATATAAAATTTAGTCACAAAGTAACATAAAAGACATGAAGTAAAATATGATGTATAAAAATGTCACAAAATAACATAAAAACACATGAAGTAAAATATGATATATAAAATTTAGATACAAAATAACATAAAAGACATGAAGTAAAATATGACATAAAATTTAATCACAAAGAAGATATCAAAAACTGAGCTACTCATATTTAAAAATTTTATAGATAAAAGAAATTCGCATTACTATGAAAACTTATGCATCTAAAAGATAACATTGTCAAAAAATGTAAAATAATGATCTTCTCATCTATTGCAGTTATTGATTATATAGTGAATTGAAAAAAATTAAATTTAAGCTTCCTTTTAAATGCTTGAAAAGATGAGGAGTCTTTTACATCATCTTGGATGTTGTTCCAGTCTCTAGGTCCTTTAACAGTTATTGACTTTCCTCCCAAATCTGTTCTTGTTCTTGGCACAAATAGATCTCTAGATTGTCGAGTAGAACGTGGGTTCACGTCACTTACAGAGGGAAAGGAAATGGCCAGGAAGGAAGTAAGTTATGGCATATTTTATAAGTAAAGGCACAGACATCAAATTCTATTTTGGATTCAATTTTTTACCAATTTAGTTCCTTTAAGATTGGGGTGACGTGGTCATATTTTTTAGCTCCTCCTGTAGCTATTTTTGCTGTGAAATTTTCTTCTTTTTGAACCTTGTCAAGCTGCTGTTTAGTGGTCATGCCCCATATTTTGGAACAGTAATTCATTATACTAAGGGCTAGTGACTGAACAACCATGATTCTCATTGATTTATCGAATCTATCTCTTATTTTATTTATTATCATTAATACGCCGTTTACCTTCTTGACAATATGACTGATATGTACGTCATATAAGAGATAAGTGTCCATATTGACTCCCAAATTCTTTACAGATACAGATGGTGTGATCACAGTACTACCAAAATTAATCTTGATATTAGGGGGAAGAAGAGATATTAATGGCGTGAACCAACAAACATGCATTGTGTTTTTTGTTCGTTTACATTCAATCCATTTTTCTGACTATATACTTTTGCCTCAACCAATGCATATTCTGCTAACTTTAAAAGATCCTCCACATTACATACTTTATCAGATAATACCAACTGACAATCATCCGCATACTGTACCAAAAAATATTTTTCTAGAACTTCAGCCATATCATTTAAATAGATTAAAAACAAAACAGGTCCTAGAATTGATCCCTGAGGAGCCCCAAATCTCACATTTCTAGGTGTTGACACAACAGACTTGATTTTACAGATTGGCATCCATCTTTTAAATAATCACTGAACCAGAATTCATCGATATTTAATTTATTACATTTCCTTAGAAGAATGTCATGGAGTACACTATCGAATGTCTTTGATAGATCTAGCAATAATAGAAGAGATACTTGTTGGTTATCTATGTTACTATA
>JAXCGZ010012363.1:0-2500 GCA_037179515.1 Halocaridina rubra | reverse complement strand
AATGTGCCTTGTTGAAGGGTCTGATGCATATATTGGTTGAGCTTCGGTTTTAATACTTTGACATTTATGAGAGCTAAGGCAGTGTCAGACTAAAGTTGATGGATTTACATGTTCTGGAGACGATGGTTGGGGTAATGTAATGATAAAATAAAATACTAACATTCTTCTTCTTCTTCTTCTTCTTCTTCTTCTTCTTCTTCTTCTTCTTCTTCTTCTTCTTCTTCTTCTTCTTCTTCTTCTTCTTCTTCTTCTCTCTTCTTCTTCTTCTTCTTCTTCGTCTAAATCTTTTCCCACTTTTATGTGGGGTCGATGTTTATAACCAGTGTTCTCCATTTGTTCCTGTCCCATACCTCATCACCCACCAAACCTTTAGACCTCAGGTCGTCATTGATGCAATCCATCCACCTACGCTTTGGTCTCCCCCTCCCTCTCCTACCCTGTATATCCATTTCCATCACCCTCCTCCCAACATACTGTTCATCCCTCCTAACGACTTAACCATACCATCTAAGTCTACTTTCTTGTATCTTATCTGATATTTCTCTAACTTTTGAGGTACCTCTAATTACCTCATTTCTGATCTTATAGCTTCTTGTCACCCCACACATCCATCTCAACATCCTCATCCCTGCCACATCCAGTTTTTTCTCTTGTGTCTTCTTTATTGCCCATGTCTCTGCTCCATACATCATCGCAGGTCTCACAACTGTCTTATGCACTTTACCCCTCAACTTAATCCCTATTCTCCTGTCGCACAGCACCCCAGACACTTTCTTCCAGTTCTTCCATCCCGCTTGTATTCTGTGGGTTATTTCTGACTCTAGGCCACCATCCTCTGCTACTGTTCATCCTAAATATTTGAAGTTCTCAACTCTTTTCAACACATCCCCCAGCAAATTGACCTCTCCATCCCCATCATCTCTCAACCTCAAGCACTCTGTCTTCTTCCTGCTGATTTTCAGTCCTCTATCCTCCATCACTCTTCTCCACTCCTCAAGCTTCTCCTCCATTACCTCTCGTCTGTTGCTACACAGTACAATGTCATTTGCAAAGAGCATACACCATGGTGACTGATCTCTAATACCCTGGGTTACTACATCCAAGACCAGATCAAATAGATATGGACTCAAAGCAGACCCTTGATGCAGACCAACATTTACTGAAAGACTTTTCGTCAAGCCCACACTGCTCTTAACAGTTGCCTCTGACCTCTCATGCATATCTTGGATGATTCTTACATAATTCTCGGGGTCTCCCTTTTCTCTAATACACCTCCACACCTCTTGACGTGGTACTCGATCATATGCCTTTTCCAGGTCAATAAAAACCATACGCAGTCCTTTCTGTTTCTCCCGATGCTTTTCCATCATTTGTCTCTAGGCAAATATGGCATCCACTGTCCCTCTTCCAGGCATGAAGCCAAATGTTCATCCCCAATTGTCATTTCCTCTCTAAGTCTCCTCTCTATGATCTTCTCCCATATCTTCATAGTATGACTTAACAACTTTATACCTCTATAGTTTCCAAACTCCTGAAGGTCTCCCTTCCCTTTATAGATTGGGATGATTAGGCTTCCTCTCCACTCCTCTGGCATCTTTTTCTGACTAAAGATCTTTTGCATTGTCCCACAAGATATCTATGCTTTCCTCTCCAAGATTCTTCCATACCTCCACTGGCATCTTATCAGGTCCTGCTGCCTTTCCATCTTTCATTTTCCCTCCTGCCCGCTCTACCTCTCTTCTAGTCACTGTTGTTGTAACTGCTTCATTTGGAAGTCCATCTTCAAATACTGCTCTTGGGTTCTCTTCATTTAGTAATCCTTCAAAATAAGTTTCCCATCTGCTTTTTATTTCATCCTCTTCTGCTACAACTACTCCATGGTTATCCTTTATTTGTCTTACTTGGGTCAAGTCCTTGGATGCAGCATCTCGGGCCTTGGCAATTCGCAATATTTTCTTCTCTCTTTCTGGTGTTTCTAGCTCTTCATAGACTTCATTCAATGTCTCTGCCTTTGCTTTTGCTACTGCTCTCCTTGCCTACTTCTTTGCCTGCTTGTACTCTTCTTTATCCTGCTCCAGGCCTGATAAATCTGCCTTTTTCTTAGCTTCTTTCTTGTTCTTTACCCATTTTTGCACTTCCTCATTCCACCACCAGGACTCTTTATCATATGGTGGTTTCCTTCCTGATGACTTTCCAAGTACCTCCTCACCAACCCTCAAAATCACCTTTCTATTCTCTGTCCACCATTCTTGTACATCTTCATGCAACCTTATCGCTTCCAACACTCTTCCCTTAAACATAGCTCTCAGCTCTGCATCTTTCAATCTCCACCACTTTATCTTTGGGTCCATCCTCGGCTTCTTACTTTTCCTACATATCCTAAGCCTGCAATCAGTTACTACTATCCTATGTTGCACTGCTACGCTCTCCTCATTTATTACTTTACAGTTGCTAATCTCCTTCAGATGGTCTCTCCTACACAATAATAAATCTGTCTGGC
>JAXCGZ010012362.1:27500-29564 GCA_037179515.1 Halocaridina rubra | reverse complement strand
CCTTCTCTGAAGCCATGTTGCCTCACTGACAAAAAGTTGAAGGATTCCAAGTGAAGAGAGATATGTTTCCTTAGTAGTTTCTCCATAACTTTGCAAACTATGCTGGTCAAGGAAACTGGTCTATAGTTCAGAGCCGTATCCCTCCTTCCCTTTTTGAAGATAGGTATCACATTTGCTTGTTTCCAGCATCTTGGAATCTCCCCCGACTCCAGTGACTCCTTAAATATGATACTTAGTGCCACTGATATTGTGTTTGCGCATTTTTTAAGCACATGAGGGGATATGTCATCAGGACCTGTAGCTTTATGAACATCTAAATCCATCAGCGCTTTGCATACCTCTGTGGCTGTAAGGTTGATGTTCTCTAATACCGGCCCTGGAGCTTCTATCACTGCAATCTGAGGGGGTGGGGTATTTTCTACTGTAAATACTGACTGAAACTCCTTGTTCAATTCTTTGCAGATCTCTTCATCCGTCTCAGTGATGCTTCCATCCGCTCTCTTTAGCCTTAAAACCTGTTCTTTTACCTTCAGTTTTCCTCTGATAAAGCTGTGGAAAAGCTTGGGATTTTCTTTAGCTTTCCTGGTGATGTCCCTCTCATAGTCTCTCTCTGCCTCTCTCCTTTTACTTAGGTAGTCATTTCTTGCTCTTTTGTAGGTTTGCCAGGCATTTATGTTTTTTCTCCTCCTATACCTTTTCCAGCATTTGTCTCTCCACTCCTTAGCTCTTTTACACCCATTATCGAACCATTTCTCTCTGGCATGAATTACACCTACTTTGGTGACAGGTATGCAGCAATCTACTATCTTCCCATATTTCTCACAAAAGATGGCATACATTTCTTGTACAGATTTGTTGTAAAATAAGGTTCTCCAGTCAATAACTGCAAAAAGCTCATTCATTTTGATGTAATCTCCTTTCGGATAGTTCCTCCTCATGTCCTCAGTGCCTCTACTCTCAGGAAGAATATCTTCAATGATATACTCCATCAACAACACACAGTGGTCACTCTTTCCAATTGGTGGTTCATACTCAATATTTTCAATATCCAACACATTATCTGTGAACACTAGATCAAGTAGTGATGGCTCATCCCCACCCCTGGCCCTTGTGATTACCTAATTGTGATTACCTAATTGTGTTTACGGGAAAGAGCCCAAAGCTCGTATCTTCCCGTCTCCTGATCGGTTCCATTTTTAGACTTAGTGATACTTATCATACCTGTCCTTAAAACTATGGATTGAGGTAGCATTAACTACCTCCTCGCTTAGCGAATTCCAATTATCAACTACTCTTACACTGAAAAAGTATTTCCTTACATCCTGCAAACAAGTTTTCTTCCGAAGCTTCAAACTATGACCTCTAGTTCTAGAGCCAGCCATATCGAAATATCGATCCCTATCCACTCTATCATAACCATGAAGGAATTTAAAGACTGTCACCATATCCCCCCTTACTCTTCTAGCTTCGAGTGATGGCAAGTCTAATTCCCTCAGCCTCTCATCATAACCGAGATTGCGTATTTCTGGCACCAGTTTCGTGGCATGTCTTTGAACTTTTTCAAGCTTAGCTATGTGCTTTTTCAAGTGCGGATTCCAAAAGGGGGCTGCATATTCGAGTTTTGGCCTCACATAGGTTACATAAATATTTCTGAACATTTCCTTGTCCATGTGCCTGAAGGCTACCCTTACATTTGATAAGAATGCATATGCTGCCCTTACTACGCCATTTATATGTATTTCTGGAGACAAATCTGCCAATATGTTTACTCCTAGATCTCTCTCATTTTCTGTCTCCTGAAGTTGTACTCCAGCCACCGAGTAGTCAAGCTTGGGCCTTCTTGCACTTGTACCCATTCTCATTACCTTACATTTTGAGGTATTGAATTTCATTAGCCACTTTTCTGACCACTCATGCAGATTATTTAGATCCTCCTGAAGTTCTCTACCATTGTTCTCGTTTTTTACTTTCTTCACAATCTTTGCATCATCTGCAAACATATTCATGAATGAATTTACAGACTCTGGTAGGTCATTTACATATACAAGGAACAAAAGTGGCCCT
>JAXCGZ010012362.1:20000-22500 GCA_037179515.1 Halocaridina rubra | reverse complement strand
CAAGCCTTTCCCCTGTGCCTGATTTGGGAGAAATCTCTTCCCCTTTCTGCCTCCCATCTCATACTCACCCCTTTTTTATTTTATTTCTGTTTGAAAGGAAAACAAAGGAGAACATGTCTGAAATATATTTACTGCACGAAAGTTATGCAGAGGATAAATTGTTAAAGATTTAATATATCAATTGTTTTGGTGGGTAAAGTGTAAGATTTATAACACAATTTTGCGGGGGTTAAATTGCAGCCATATTTATATTAAAGTCGTTTTGATGTCAAAATATAGTGAAATGAGCAAGGCTGTAAAATTGACTAAAGTAAAGTTTGACTCTTTTAGATTATATAGCTTTAATAGTTTTAATGTCTTTTTATTTTCTTAAGGGTAAGCGTCTTAGCCATGCCCCATGTGATAAAGAAAATGTTATACATAGACATTCCCCATGTGGTGAAGAAAATGTTATACATAATTATCATCTTCATTATCGTGATAATACGCAGCATATTCGCATATTCATTTTGTGGATTTTTTTTATTATTATATTCATAAGTTGTCGCATATATATTACCTATTACTCTCATCTACAGACACGTTTCTTCATGACCCATATATAATACATAAGACATTCTTTCAACGCAACTATAGTACTTCAAAATGCATATGTAGGAAGTCCTGTCGGTATTGCTTGCTCTCTTCACATGTCTTCTTCGTATGCCCTTGAATTGTGTGTATTTATACATCCCCAACATATTGTATTATGCAGCAGGATGCACCCTTGTAAGACACAACCCTAACCCAGGCACGCGTGAATTTTGCAAGGTATATTGCAACGCTATTCCGGATATGCAGCAAATCCAGAGGCAACATATTAATTCATTACAAGAATTTCATATTATGCATATCCCGCTTTTTCATGGTAAATAGAAGAGAAAATCCTCGATATGTTTTCATAGCGTGATGGAAGTTACAAATGACATTCATGATTGAAGAGTTACCATAGATATATTATATACTCTGTATACACAGCTCCTTTGCTTTTGGTAAGAGTTTTACTGCATACGAAATGTTGACTATAAGGAAAGATAATTACGTATATAAATTTAAACATATCTCATATATAATTGAAACCACAAAGCAAAACTTTTTATTATAAATGTTAATCATGATTATGGAATTATTTGTAAAGATTGATTGGTGTTTTACTTATGTATACGAATGCGCTTTCCATACATATGTGTTCTATAGCAAATTATAAACTCATGTGTTTCACCTTGTTTTCTTGTTTTATATTTTCGCAAAAGCAAATGGCCTCTTATCACAGGTACCCTGTGGAGATTTTTAGCTCGCGGATTGGTCGGTGTAGCGACTACTTCTTCCCATCCATCCAGACTCTGGAACTCTCTTCCTCCTTCTGTCTTTCCTAATTCTATAACTTATCTTCCCTGAAAAAAATGGATCTATCGTCATCTCAGGGCCTAATCCTGCTCTCTAGGGCCTTAGTACTTCGACTATTCTTTCTGCCTGTCCTTTTCTTATTGTGTATCATTCCCTAATTTCTGTCTTGTCCTTAAAATTCTACTTTCTCTTCATCATAATATTTTCTTGGTGCCCGGGCCCGATGAGGGCAATTTTCCTGCCTATCCCGGTGTCACATTCATAAAAGATAATTGACTTAGTATCCGAATGCAAATTATTATTATTATTATTGTTATTATTATTATTATTATTATTATTATTATTATTATTATTATTATTATTATTATTATTATTGACAGATGTTGTTATAGTTGTTTCGTTCTCTTGACTAATGTCCGTCTTTTTGCCTCATTTTCTTCTGCAGGATACGACGGTCCTCTCCAGTACGCCATGACAGACGGCGCAAGTCCTGACGCCGCTATGACAACCGTCCAAGTCCTTCCTGCCGTCGGTCAGACGTCCGATTTCACCGATGACGAGGAAGAGAACGCCAATACTAAGAACACCACAGGTAAACTTGACATGATTCTTGAGAACACCTGTCTCAGTTAGTGAACACTTTGAATGGATAAATGTAAAACTCGAACACTTTGGATATATGAATGCAAAGGTCGTCATTTTTCGGTGCATAGTTTAGAGTTGGAGTCTTATATAGTCTTTACAAACATTGTTAGCGGAATTGTTCTCATTGCCTGCATTTAAGTACGACGACAGAATCCTCTTGAGTAGATAGATAGGCCTCAAAGAGTGAACAGCTCGGAGGCATAAATGTAAAATTCGATATTTTTCTCACACGCAGCCATAAGAAGAATTGTTATCGAATAGCTTCGCGTTAGCTACTATGCTTAAGGGGTTCACTTTCAGAAAGTCTTATTATATTACCTAATCACATTAATTAGTCTTACGCGTGTTTTCTATAAAACATTTTACGTTTTTTAAGTGATTTAAGGGATAATTTTTGAGAGTAATTTAATTTCAATATTGTTTACCAAGGTGAAGTAAATATAGATCTGATCTTCAGAAACTTTTTTTT
>JAXCGZ010012362.1:2500-12500 GCA_037179515.1 Halocaridina rubra | reverse complement strand
TTATATACACTTTTTAAGTTATCATGCTCTGTCTGTAAGAACTGGTGTTGCATGCAATCTTTTCCTAAGAGTTCGTAGAGTATGTTCCACTCATCATTTGCAATACGAATTCAAATTAATCCACCAATAATTAGAAAGTCTCATGTATCCCGCATATGTAATCGAAAAAAAGCAATTAACAAAGCAAATAAAATATTTTATAATGGGCCGGCTGAACAGTCAGAAATTAACTTTGCAAATACAATGAAAGTATTAAAATTCTTAGTGATCAATTAGGCAGAAGTAATCCTTTTATATTTAATTATCCTAAAACAATTGGTTTTTCACTTATTAACGTATATCAAAATGAAAAAAACTTTAGAAGCAGGGACTTATAAAATTGATTGCAGTTCCTGCAATAAATCTTACATAGGTCAAACTGGTCGTTCGCTAGGCCAGAGAATATCTGAACGTAAAAGAGCTGTGCGATATGGTGCTGAAAGTTCTGCTTTATTTGTGCATATGCGAGATACTGGTCACCATACTAATTGGTGTGAGCCCTCATTGCTATATAAGAGTAATTGCCAATACAGGAGAAAGATACCTGAAGAACCCATTATAGAAAAATCCGAAACCTTAAATTTATCAAATGGACAGTGGAGATCTGACGTTGTGGATGAAGCAATATTAAAAGACCTCATTAAGAAGATTATGCCAAATGACCGTCCACCTGACGTGAGGTCTGAAGATAATCCCATCGTGGATCCTCCTGGCAATCGTAGCTGGCATCTCTTCCCCCCCCCCAATATTCTTTATCCAGAGCTTTGTATATATCGATCCATTTGTACCTGAGGAGGACTGGAGTCCAATCGTAATATATAGTACATCTCCGCTTCTTTTTGTGTTTGATCTATGTGCCTTTTTTTTTTTGCTTCATATTGTGCTGTGATATAACAGTTTATTTTGCATATATATATATATATATATATATATATATATATATATATATATATATATATATATATATATATATATATATATATATATATATATAGTTGCATTGAATAAAATGTTTTGTGTACCACTCCATCATAAAATATTTTATGGAGAGAAGTGAAGTAAGCTGTTTAGGTAATGGCATTTGATCAACGCTTGGAATATGAAAATGGCATTTAGGCCGATTTCCTGAAATGTGGAAATGGAATTGAATTTAAACCTCAGAGATCTACTCCATCCTCTCAAAATATGTTTACTCATGCAGAGATATTAATTCATTACCATATCGTGTCATCTTTCTTTTTACTATTAGATGCGAAAATTAATTTTGTCACGTGCTTGTATAAGTCGGAGCTTAATGTATGTGTTAAAATGTCTTTCAACTTTAGTCACTGATTTTCAGTTTCAAACAACTCTTTGTTAGAGGGTGACATTCATGGATATAAATTGAAAATATGTACGTAAAAGGTACTTCTGTCTGCGCGTCAAGTCTCTACGTTCTCTACCCATCTGGTAGAATGTATCCTCTAAAATTTTCTTCATCTTTTCTATTTTTTTTTCTTTTAAATAGATCTTATAAAATATATTCACTAAATCCGAGCGGCTTTTCAACCCCCAACCTTATTCATCCTTAACACATTATTAAAGGTTTCACCCTCGGCACGTCAAACACACTAGAGGAAATCTATTTCACACACACGCTCTCTCTCTCTCTCTCTCTCTCTCTCTCTCTCTCTCTCTCTCTCTCTATATATATATATATATATATATATATATATATATATATATATATATATATATATATATATATATATATATATATATATATATATATATATATATATATATATATATATATATATATATATATATATATATATATATATTTGTATGTATGTATACATAAAGCCAGAGCTCTAGTTTTTATATGATTTTCTAAGTTGAATGTACTCGCCAAATCAGGTTGTTTTCAGTTTCCTACGAGGTCTGTATAATTTTTCTACGGATTTTATTTTCTGGGAATAAATAATCTAATATATATATATATATATATATATATATATATATATATATATATATATATATATATATATATGTATATATATATATGAATATATATATATATATATATATATATATATATATATATATATATATATATATATATATATATATATATATATATATATATATATATATATATATATATATATATATATATATATATATATATATATATATATATATATATATATATATATATATAAATATATATATATATTTATATATATATATATATATATATATATATATATATATATATATATATATATATATATATATATATATATATATATATTGTGGCGTGGGGAGGTTGTTAAGATTCTGCTTTACGAAGGGAACTCAAAGATCTGAACTCGGTTTAGAGCTCACAAACAGACTGGACAGATATTACTGTACTTGAACACCCCACCCGGGCTACCACTACCCCGTTAAATTATATATATATATATATATATATATATATATATATATATATATATATATATATATATATATATATATATATATATATATATATATATACCTTGGCTGTCTCCCCCAATTGAGGGGTAGCCGACATCAAAAAAAGAAATAATTAGGGGATTACTTTGCTCTATGATCAATGACGAGGGCGCTAGCGACCGTTCAGATGGCAATGCTGGAGTTCCACAGCCCATTCTCCCGGCTCTTCCACAACTTGTGTCGCTTCATAAATGCCAACTCCCCTACTGCCCCTACCACAGGGCTACCTCTGTAAGATGCAGTCCCATGGTAGCAGCAGATGCCCATCAGAGTTGTGTCACAATCGCTCGCTACTCATTCCTATTCCTAGCACGCTCACTTGCTTCCCTCACATCCATCCTCCTATCATTCAGGGCTCTCCTTACTCCATCCATCCACCCAAACCTAGGCCTCCCTCTAGCATTTCTCCCATCAACTCTCACATTCATCACCTTTTTCAGAAGTCTTTCATCATCCATTCTTTCACATGGCCAAACCATCTCAGAATATTCACATCTACTCTGGCTGCAAATTTTCTCCTCACACCCGTTCTTGCTCTAACCACTTCATTCCTAAACTTATCCAACCGAGATACACCAATCATACTCCTCAGGCATTTAATCTCAAACACATTTAGTTTCTGTCTCTCACTTACTTTCATACCCCATAACTCTGATCCATACACCACAGTTGGCACAACCACTTTCTCATACAAAACTTTCTTAATATTCATTTCCAACCCTCTATTCTTCATCACTCCTTTCAACACACCCAACACTTTACATCCTTCATTCACTCTGTGACATACATCTGCTTCCACTCCACCATTTGCAGCTATAACCGAGCCTAAATGCTTAAACTGATCAACTTCCTCAAGTGTCTCTCCATTCAACATAACATTCAATCCAGCACCATCCTCATTTCTTGTACACCTCATAACCTTACTCTTCCCCACATTCACTCACAACTTCCTTCTCTCACACCATCCATTCCAGGTGCTTTACCTGCTTTTGCTTCACACAATGCCCTTTTCACCTCCTCTCTTATAATCTCTCTCTCATTTTCATCTCCCATTACTGGCACTTGAACACCCCCCACTGCCACTATAGCTGCCTCTCTATCTTCCTCAACATTCAGCAAGCGCTCAAAATATTCTGCCCATCTTTTCCTTGCATCGTTCCCTCTTAACATCTGTCCATTCACATCTTTCACTGTCTCTTCCATCCTCGATCCACCCTTCCTTACTCTCTTCACTTCTTTCCAAAACTTCTTTTTATTCTCCTCATATGACCTACTAAAATCCTGTCCCCACCTAACATTTGCCAACCTCTTCTCTTCCTCTACCTTCTGCTTGGTTTCTACATTTGTCTCCCTATATCTTTCATACTTCTCCCTACTGTTACACTGCAGCCATTCCTCAAAAGCCCTCTTTTTCTCTTCCACCTTTATTTTCACCCCTTCATTCCCCCACTCGCTGCCCCTCCTCATGCCACCTCCAACAAACCTCTTTCCACACACATCACTTGCATGTCCCACAAAACATTCTTTCATCAACCTCCATTCCTTCTCTAACTCCCAACTTCTCTTTCTTTCACCCTGTCACACCCTGTCATATGCCATATTCAGTATGTCCCGATATTCCTGTCTCTTCTCTGGTTTTTTCAACTCTTCCACCTTCACCATTTTCCTTCTACATCCCCCCACTCTATTTCCCCACTCTCTTGCTTCAACCTAAAAATGATCAGACATCCCAGCAGCCACACGCCTAAATGCATGCACATCTTTCACTCTACCAATCATGCTCTTTGCTACCAACACAATCCATCAATCATCTTTCTTTCACTCTTTCATTTGCCACTCACATCCATGTATACTTATTTATTATCTTCTTGAAAAAACTATTACCTATCACCAACTCTTGCTCCACACACATATCTAACAGTCTCTCGCTACTCTCATGCCCACCTGGTACCCATACTTTCCTAAAACACCTTCTACCTCTCCATCACCCATTCTGGCATTCAAGTGACCAGACACAACTACATAGTTCCTTCTACTCAGACCATCCACACACATAGGTAACTCATTCCAGAATTCATCCCGCTCTTCCTCACTTCTCTCACATCCTGGCCCATACGCACTAACAAAAGCCCAACATTCCCTACCTATCCTAGCCCTCACCCACATCAGCCTAGATAACACTTCTTGCCGTTCCACTACCTTATTTACCATCCATTCACTTAGCAATAATGTCACCGCTTTTCTCGCTCTCCCCCTTTCAACCCCAGACACCCTGTCACATCACCAAATGCCATTTCTCCTTTGCCTTTCATCTTCGTCTCACACAATGCCAATACATCCATCCTCCTCCTACCAAACATATATCCAATAACACATCTCTTGCTCTCTATCGTACTACAACCACGCAAATTTAGACACCCCAAATCTAGAGTTTGGGGAGAAGTTAATCGCCCCTCTACTCCCCTTTTTCTTTGACGTCTTGCAGGAGGTTAATACAAGGGGGGAATTCCCAGTCCCCTCGCCCCGTCCACTTTTAGTCGCCTCTTATGACACGCAGGGAATACGTTGGGCTTATTCTTTAATATTGTACCCACCACACACACACACACACACACACACACACACACACACACACACACACACACACACACACACACACACACACACACACACACACACACACACACACACACACACACCGCGCGTTCAGTGACACACGGAATTGCTCCTCTTAAATTTTAGTTTCGAGTGACTAAAGTGCTTAGTGGAAAACTTTACCATAATTTCCAAAAATATGAAATAGTGCAGAGTATTGTGAGTACAAAAACTAATATTTGTTGTAAGGCGAGACTGTTCATATTAAAGGAAAAAAATTGAGAACTTTTTCGTGAGAAGAGAGAGAAGCTGCCGTCCAATTTCTGCCTTGAGGGAAATCTAGAAGAGTTGCCAGACGTGGAGCCTCACACCACATTACCTAATTTTTTGTGTAAACTGGGGAAAGCTCTTGAGCCGTTTTACCTGATCCTGTGGTTCTATATATTGTTAAAAACAGTATCCTTCCCATTTATATTAACTAGTTAGTTAGTTTGATACACGAAAAAATTGAATAATAAAAGAAAAAAAAATTACCAAATACCCACCCGTCAACAGTACTGAGTTAAGTTGCCAAGTAGTACAGCAGTCCTATTTTCTTCATTTTTTTTTTTGCTTTTCTTTTAGCTTTCTCGTTTGCTATTTTGTTATTTTGTATATATATTGAGTTAAATGTAAAGTCTAAATCCCGTGATAACATATCTTGGTTAGCAAGTCAGTTTATCAGTTAGGAAGAATATATAACAGAAACAGGTGGGTGCCACCTCGAACACAAATTCGAATTTTCCTTCAGGTTTGACTTTTGTTTTTCTTTTTCTTTTTATACGTAAATTACCATGGTCAAGTTTTTAAGTTAAGATGTGTGTTACCAGAAAGGAGACAAACTGAGTCACTAAATAGCACTTATATGGAGATATAAAAATTCTGTGTGAAGGTAAATTAGAAGTTTTTTTTTTTTTTTTTTTTTTTTTTTTTTTCTTTTTTTTGTTTCTATATTCTGTGAGAGGGAGAACATAAAAATGAAGCCATCTCTGTCCCAAACCTCTCCCACCCATGGGGCGGGAGAAGGGGTAGTCATCAGAGGACTTAAACAGAGAATCAAGAAGTTAGAGGAAATGGTTACAAGCCTTGATGATAAAATTCGGAATATGGATGGAGAAATGAAAGAGAATGAAACACTCAGAGAACAAATAAGATCTTTGGAGGAAGCAAATAAAGCACAAGGGCAGGAGAGAAAGGAACTAGAAAAAAGAATAAAGAAGCTGGAAGGGGAAAAGAGTCAACTAGAATCTAGAATTTCTAATCAAGAAGATAAAAACAAACAGCTAAATGACAACCTAAAGGAATTAGATGTTAGTTCACTGCTATCTTCTGAGAGAGACGAGATTGCTGCTTGGAATGTTCAGATTAAGGAAAACATTGAACAGTTCAGAAAAGAGTTCCAGGAGCTGAATATGGAAAATGATGCCATGAAAACGTCCTTTGCTGATGCACTAAAGGGGAATGTGGCAGTAAAAGAGGCTGTAAAGGTGGTGGCACTGGAAAACATACAAACAGTTGACTATAAAGAGACAGTAATCGAAAAAATGAAAGACGTTGTGATGGAAAGGGCAAACCCACTCATCAGACAGGCACTTGATAAGGAGAAGACAGTGGTAATCTCAGGCATAAGTGAATCCCAGGAGCCAACATGGCAGGGGAGACTTGAAGAAAATAAAGCTAGGGTTGTAGACCTGATAAGAAAGCTTGGAGTAGTATGTGGTCCTGAGGATATTGTAAACATACACCAACTAGGTAAATATTCGAGGGAAGGAAAGCCGAGACCAACAAAAGTAACCTTTGAGAGAGGGGAAACATGTAGGGAAATATTGTTGAGAAAAAAAAGTCTAAAAGACCTTCAAGAATGCAAAGAAGTGTTCATTAGACGATACAGAACACAGGAAGAGATGGGAAAGATCAAAAACTTGTTGCAAGAGGCAAGAAGGTTAAATGATGAAAGAAATGAAGAAGAGAAGAAAAATTTTCGTTACGGAATACTTCCAGACAAAGGGGAGATAAAGAAGATAATGACAGAAGATCAGGGGATGGGGCCTCATTAAGATTGTTATACACAAATGCTGATGGATTAGCTGGTAAGGCAGTAGAATTAAAAGATAGGATTCACAACAGTAAGGCAGATATAGTAGCAATTACAGAGACTAAGTTGAGTGAGGACATAAACAGTGTCACAGTTTTTCCTAAGGGCTTCAGAATACTAAGGGTCGAAAGATCTGAGAGGACTGGTGGAGGGATAGCACTGCTCATAAGTGAGAGGATTCAAGTTGAAGAGATAAACTTGGCTATAGAAAGTGAGTTCAGGGAATTTCTTGTTGCTCGCATAAATACTGGGTCAGAGAGCATTATAATAACTGTTGTATACAACCCACCAAGGAACCAAAATAGGCTTGAAATTTATGAGGAAAGTCATATAGGTACGATTGAAGTCATAAACTCAGTTGTTAACATGGCGCGGGAGAAAAAATGTAGGATTTTGATTATGGGAGACTTTAATCATAAAGAGATAGATTGGATAAATCTTGACCCACACAGTGGTGAGGACTCCTTTGGGGCAAGATTCCTAGATTGCGTACAAGGGAATTTCCTACACCAACATGTAATGGAACCAACAAGAGCCAGGGGTGGGGATGAGCCATCACTACTTGATCTGGTGTTCACAGATAATGTGTTGGATATTGAAAATATTGAGTATGAACCACCAATTGAAAAGAGTGACCACTGTGTGTTGTTGATGGAGGATATCATTGAAGACATTCTTCCTGAGAGTAGAGGCACTGAGGACATGAGGAGGAACTATCAGAAAGGAGATTACATCAAAATGAATGAGCTTTTTGCAGTTATTGACTGGAGAACCTTATTTTACAACAAATCTGTACAAGAAATGTATGACATCTTTTGTGAGAAATATGGGAAGATTGTAGATTGCTGCATACCTGTCACCAAAGTAGGTGTAATTCATGCCAGAGAGAAATGGTTCGATAATGGGTGTAAAAGAGCTAAGGAGTGGAGAGACAAATGCTGGAAAAGGTATAGGAGGAGAAAAAACATAAATGCCTGGCAAACCTACAAAAGAGCAAGAAATGACTACCTAAGTAAAAGGAGAGAGGCAGAGAAAGATTATGAGAGGGACATCACCAGGAAGGCGAAAGAAAATCCCAAGCTTTTCCACAGCTTTATCAGAGGAAAACTGAAGGTAAAAGAACAGGTTTTAAGGCTAAAGAGAGCGGATGGAAGCATCACTGAGACGGACGAAGAGATCTGCAAAGAATTGAACAAGGAGTTTCAGTCAGTATTTACAGTAGAAAATACCCCACCCCCTCAGATTGCAGTGATAGAAGCTCAAGGGCCGGTATTAGAGAACATCAACCTTACAGCCACAGAGGTATGCAAAGCGCTGATGGATTTAGATGTTCATAAAGCTACAGGTCCTCATGACATATCCCCTCATGTGCTTAAAAAATGCGCAAACACAATATCAGTGGCACTAAGTATCATATTTAAGGAGTCATTGGAGTCGGGGGAGATTCCAAGATGCTGGAAACAAGCAAATGTGATACCTATCTTCAAAAAGGGAAGGAGGGATACGGCTCTGAACTATAGACCAGTTTCCTTGACCAGCATAGTTTGCAAAGTTATGGAGAAACTACTAAGGAAACATATCTCTCTTCACTTGGAATCCTTCAACTTTTTGTCAGTGAGGCAACATGGCTTCAGAGAAGGAAGATCAACAGTAACAAACTTATTAGAATTTTATGATGAGGTAAGCCAAATCTTACAGGAAAGAGAGGGCTGGGCAGATTGCATATTCCTAGACTTCCAGAAAGCGTTTGACACTGTTCCACATGGGAGACTTATTAGGAAGCTGCAATCAATGGCTAGAATAGGTGGAAATGTCTTGGAATGGATAAAAACTTACTTAGAAGGAAGGGAACAGAGGGTTAGAGTAAGACACTCAGTGTCTGAATGGAGAAGAGTTAGTAGTGGAGTTCCACAGGGTTCAGTTTTAGGGCCACTTTTGTTCCTTGTATATGTAAATGACCTACCAGAGTCTGTAAATTCATTCATGAATATGTTTGCAGATGATGCAAAGATTGTGAAGAAAGTAAAAAACGAGAACAATGGTAGAGAACTTCAGGAGGATCTAAATAATCTGCATGAGTGGTCAGAAAAGTGGCTAATGAAATTCAATACCTCAAAATGTAAGGTAATGAGAATGGGTACAAGTGCAAGAAGGCCCAAGCTTGACTACTCGGTGGCTGGAGTACAACTTCAGGAGACAGAAAATGAGAGAGATCTAGGAGTAAACATATTGGCAGATTTGTCTCCAGAAATACATATAAATGGCGTAGTAAGGGCAGCATATGCATTCTTATCAAATGTAAGGGTAGCCTTCAGGCACATGGACAAGGAAATGTTCAGAAATATTTATGTAACCTATGTGAGGCCAAAACTCGAATATGCAGCCCCCTTCTGGAATCCGCACTTGAAAAAGCACATAGCTAAGCTTGAAAAAGTTCAAAGACATGCCACAAAACTGGTGCCAGAAATACGCAATCTCGGTTATGATGAGAGGCTGAGGGAATTAGACTTGCCATCACTCGAAGCTAGAAGAGTAAGGGGGGATATGGTGACAGTCTTTAAATTCCTTCATGGTTATGATAGAGTGGATAGGGATCGATATTTCGATATGGCTGGCTCTAGAACTAGAGGTCATAGTTTGAAGCTTCGGAAGAAAACTTGTTTGCAGGATGTAAGGAAATACTTTTTCAGTGTAAGAGTAGTTGATAATTGGAATTCGCTAAGCGAGGAG
>JAXCGZ010012361.1:25000-29600 GCA_037179515.1 Halocaridina rubra | reverse complement strand
GAGAGAGAGAGAGAGAGAGAGAGAGAGAGAGAGAGAGATCACTCTGACGTAAATAATGAAACTTCCGAGTCCTGGTAATCAGTAGATATTTCCTTGTAAAAAGGTTAACAGTGGAGTAGGGAAAAAGGTTTCCGTTCCACTTGAAGAGAGGAAGGAGAGAGAGAGAGAGAGAGAGAGAGAGAGAGATTGAGAGTGAGAGAGATGGAGAGAGTGAGTGAGAGAGGAGAGGAGTGAGAGAGAGAGAGAGAGAAGAGAGAGAGAGAGAGGAGAGAGAGAGATAATCTTAAAACAAAGCAGCCTACCAAACTGAGGCCAACATGCTAGCCCACAATCTGCAACAATAATTATAGTAGCAGAGTTTCAACATATTGGCGACAACTTCTGACCTCTGCTACAGTCCTCTGTCAGGTAAACAATCGGACAGGAAGAGAAAGGTTTTTATACTTCTCCCAACTGTACAATTGGTCATAGTTTCTTCCTACGATAAGCAGGAAATTACCTTTAGAAACGTTTTCCCATCAAGGTGTTGGGAAGGACACCCCATGTTGTAATTCCCCATCTCCAATCTGCACCTGTCCACCACATTAGAATGGGGTGATACACAGTGACGCATAAAACGGTAAAAAAGAAGGACCGCGGTAGCGTTACCTTTGAGAGTGACAAACCTGTCTTCGATACCACCGCAGGGGCTTAATCCCCACGCTCCAACTTGTCTGTCTTCATCGTCATTCAAATGTAGATTATAGTGACATTAAAAACTGCAAACAAAGTCTTGGAATTCACAATATTCTTTTCATACGAGTATATCTAATATGACAAAACTATTGTTATGGGAATTAATAAATAAAACAAATAAATAAATAAATAAAAATAAACAAATAAATAAATAAATAAATAAACATAATTATATATATATATATATATATATATATATATATAAATATATATATATATATATATATATATATATATATATATATATATATATATATATATATATATATATATATATATATATATATATATATATATATATATATAATATATATATATATATATATATATATATATATATATATATATATATATATATATATATATATATATATATATATATATATATATATATATATATATATACCACTAAATTTTTGAATCATTAACCTGATAGATTAAGACACTGCCTTTTCCCATATTGTGACAAGTTATTCAAAAAAACTTAAAAAGTTGCCACCAGCATCGTACGCAAGAGGTTACTGGCGCCTGACTTCCTAACACGATTAGGAAAGAAGAAAATCTCTGGACGTCATCCTGCCTCTGTTGACATCTTAAAACGTCCTTCTTTCACTCTTTACATCCGTCAGTTTCTTTAATGAAATTGCTACTCATATTGCTTAATACATAACGGTTTTTTAGATTAACGAAAAAATCGTTCCGGTTTTACGTCACGGACTCCCTTTTCTACCAAGGGCTAGGACGGTTGCCTTCTTGCGAAGGATTTGTTTTGGCATATGTAATCATTACCCTGAGTGCATGCCCTTGCTAGCCTCAGACCGTGAAGGGGCGCGAACCCTCGACCTGACGACTCAGAGTCGCGGACGCTACCGCTTGAGCCACCGTATTCAAGCTAACCGCGGGGGGTTAGAAGGGCAACCAGCCTTAAAACTCCTCATCCACACTCTGTCTGCATCCACACCCAAAGTGGGGATTCATTGAACGATAAGCGAGGTTAAGCCACGTTAGGTCTGGTCAGTACATGGATGAGTGTGTACCGTAGGACACCAGATGCCGTTGGCATATAAGGGGGGCTACCTCAGAATGCTCAATTCGGGAGGTGAGGGACCTTCCGAGTCCGCGGCGGGGCGATACAGAGGGCATCCAGATTTACTTCCCCTTCTTCAATCCTTCTGTGTCCATCCCTAATGGGGGCTAGTTGCGATACATAAAACATATGTCATTTATATGCATTCCCTGTGACAAATCTTCCTCTGTGTGTGTGTGATTACCTAATTGTGATTACCTAATTGTGTTTACGGGAAAGAGCCCAAAGCTCGTATCTTCCCGTCTCCTGATCGGTTCCATTTTATACTTAGTGATACTTATCATACCTGTCCTTAAAACTATGGATTGAGATAGCATTAACTACCTCCTCGCTTAGCGAATTCCAATTATCAACTACTCTTACACTGAAAAAGTATTTCCTTACATCCTGCAAACAAGTTTTCTTACGAAGCTTCAAACTATGACCTCTAGTTCTAGAGCCAGCCATATCGAAATATCGATCCCTATCCACTCCATCATAACCATGAAGGAATTTAAAGACTGTCACCATATCCCCCCTTACTCTTCTAGCTTCGAGTGATGGTAAGTCTAATTCCCTCAGCCTCTCATCATAACTGAGATTGCGTATTTCTGGCACCAGTTTCGTGGCATGTCTTTGAACTTTTTCAAGCTTAGCTATGTGCTTTTTTAAGTGCGGATTCCAAAAGGGGGCTGCATATTCGAGTTTTGGCCTCACATAGGTTACATAAATATTTCTGAACATTTCCTTGTCCATGTGCCTGAAGGCTACCCTTACATTTGATAAGAATGCATATGCTGCCCTTACTATGCCATTTATATGTATTTCTGGAGACAAATCTGCCAGTATGTTTACTCCTAGGTCTCTCTCATTTTCTGTCTCTTGAAGTTGTACTCCAGCCACCGAGTAGTCAAGCTTGGGCCTTCTTGCACTTGTACCCATTCTCATTACCTTACATTTTGAAGTATTGAATTTCATTAGCCACTTTTCTGACCACTTATGCAGATTATTTAGATCCTCCTGAAGTTCTCTACCATTGTTCTCGTTTTTTACTTTCTTCACAATCTTTGCATCATCTGCAAACATATTCATGAATGAATTTACAGACTCTGGTAGGTCATTTACATATACAAGGAACAAAAGTGGCCCTAAAACTGAACCCTGTGGAACTCTACTACTAACTCTTCTCCATTCAGACACTGAGTGTCTTACTCTAACCCTCTGTTCCCTTCCTTCTAAGTAAGTTTTTATCCATTCCAAAACATTTCCACCTATTCTAGCCATTGATTGCAGCTTCCTAATAAGTCTCCCATGTGGAACAGTGTCAAACGCTTTCTGGAAGTCTAGGAATATGCAATCTGCCCAGCCCTCTCTTTCCTGTAAGATTTGGCTTACCTCATCATAAAATTCTATTAAGTTTGTTACTGTTGATCTACCTTCTCTGAAGCCATGTTGCCTCACTGACAAAAAGTTGAAGGATTCCAAGTGAAGAGAGATATGTTTCCTTAGTAGTTTCTCCATAAGTTTGCAAACTATGCTGGTCAAGGAAACTGGTCTATAGTTCAGAGCCGTATCCCTCCTTCCCTTTTTGAAGATAGGTATCACATTTGCTTGTTTCCAGCATCTTGGAATCTCCCCCGACTCCAGTGACTCCTTAAATATGATACTTAGTGCCACTGATATTGTGTTTGCGCATTTTTTAAGCACATGAGGGGATATGTCATCAGGACCTGTAGCTTTATGAACATCTAAATCCATCAGCGCTTTGCATACCTCTGTGGCTGTAAGGTTGATGTTCTCTAATACCGGCCCTTGAGCTTCTATCACTGCAATCTGAGGGGGTGGGGTATTTTCTACTGTAAATACTGACTGAAACTCCTTGTTCAATTCTTTGCAGATCTCTTCGTCCGTCTCAGTGATGCTTCCATCCGCTCTCTTTAGCCTTAAAACCTGTTCTTTTACCTTCAGTTTTCCTCTGATAAAGCTGTGGAAAAGCTTGGGATTTTCTTTAGCCTTCCTGGTGATGTCCCTCTCATAATCTCTCTCTGCCTCTCTCCTTTTACTTAGGTAGTCATTTCTTGCTCTTTTGTAGGTTTGCCAGGCATTTATGATTTTTCTCCTCCTATACCTTTTCCAGCATTTGTCTCTCCACTCCTTAGCTCTTTTACACCCATTATCGAACCATTTCTCTCTGGCATGAATTACACCTACTTTGGTGACAGGTATGCAGCAATCTACTATCTTCCCATATTTCTCACAAAAGATGTCATACATTTCTTGTACAGATTTGTTGTAAAATAAGGTTCTCCAGTCAATAACTGCAAAAAGCTCATTCATTTTGATGTAATCTCCTTTCGGATAGTTCCTCCTCATGTCCTCAGTGCCTCTACTCTCAGGAAGAATATCTTCAATGATATACTCCATCAACAACACACAGTGGTCACTCTTTCCAATTGGTGGTTCATACTCAATATTTTCAATATCCAACACATTATCTGTGAACACTAGATCAAGTAGTGATGGCTCATCCCCACCCCTGGCCCTTGTTGGTTCCATTACATGTTGGTGTAGGAAATTCCCTTGTACGCAATCTAGGAATCTTGCCCCAAATGAGTCCTCACCACTGTGTGGGTCAAGATTTATCCAATCTATCTCTTTATGATTAAAGTCTCCCATAATCAAAATCCTACATTTATTTTCCCGTGCCATGTTAACAACTGAGTTTATGACTTCAATAGTACCTATATGACTTTCCTCAGAAATTTCAAGCCTATTTTGGTTCCTTGGTGGGTTGTATAC
>JAXCGZ010012361.1:12500-20000 GCA_037179515.1 Halocaridina rubra | reverse complement strand
TCATTTCCTACTCCTATATCTACACCGAATATTTTGGAGTATTCATCACACATTTCATATTAGCCCTTCACATTTGACAAGTCACAACACTCCCTAGCTCTATTTCTCCTTTCTCTCTCACCATTATTATCTTCTCTACTTTGACTATTTCTTCAGCCTATCCTTTTTTCCCTTTCCTGTCCCTGTGTCACATTCATAAAAAACTCAGAATCTGTAGTCTATTGCACCTTAATCTAACCATACAACTTAACTAACCTAATCTAACCTGGCTAGGTTAGATTAGGCTTGGCTAGACTTGAATATGTGGAGGCATAATACACTACAACCAATGAGGTAGAGTGCATACTATCATAACATCGAAATCAGTTTACAGTGAACAGTAATTGGATTGGGAAATAAATGTGCGTACAAGTTACTCCTGGATAATGTCAAACATGCAAAACAAAAATATGCAATTGTGCCACCTGGAAACCTAAACCTTCATTGAAGTTTCAAGTCATTATAAAAGACAGTTTGCATTACATTACAGATCTGTATTCACAAAGAGGAGATGCTTCCAAACTGTATGGCAAAGTAGTCAATCTACAGTACTGCATGAATGCGTGTGTTAGTCTATGAATGCGCAAGAAAAGAATAAGATTTAGGTGATATGAGATGGAGTATACCGTAGAAGTATTTGTGGAGTCAGATGATTCCACAGACTGAAGGGCGAGGAGGAGCTTCGAGGAGAGCAAAGAACGAAGATGCCTGGGATGATTTGGATATCTAGCACGGATTGATTTAGAGACAACTGAGAAGACGATAATTTGGCAAATATAAGGAGTGCTTAAAATAGATTTATGCCAAGAATTAGAGGGAAGGTACAGCGAAGAAAATTTCAGTTTAGGAGAAGCCTGGACATCCAGCAAGAGAAATCATATTACTTATGCCAAGGATTAGAAAAACGATAGTGTAAGATTCAGTTTGAAAAGGCCTTGATATCCAGCATGAAACATGAGTATGCCAGGAACTAGACTGCAGATACGGTGAGTAAGTTTCAGATTAGGAAAAGCCTTAACATCCAGCAAAGGCCATAAACTCTGATTTGGTGAAGAATATTATAATGTATATTGAAAATTAAATAGCATCACTGAAATATTGTTGGTCTCCATGGGCTTCATACTGCATGTGAACAAGAGAATATAATGAGACAGATGTACATGCATGTATATAAAATGAGAACAATCCCCTTTGTAAAGAAACTGCCGAGTCAGAGCACACGCATTCATCAGAAGCTAATATACCTCGAAACGCCTCTTAGCTCCTTTGGTATAAAGGGTCTCAACAACTTCCCCCCACCACCCTGCTTTGGTCATCCACAGGATAAGTGGGTAAGCATTTTCTGCCGTGAGCCCCGAGAGCCGCAGCTGAATTACCATCACCGCTTCATCTCATGGCAACTCCCCCCCACACCCACCTGTCCCGGTTTACTGCGCTAACAGGTGCGAGAATTCTATTTTAGCAGCTTCACCTATACACAATTATTCCCTGCTCATTCCTAACTCTTACCATACCTTCTTTTTATCATTGTATTTTTATGTTACTTGTGGTCACTATGCTGACTTCTGAGGGAATGATTTATGTGGCAAACAAGGGAATTGTAAGGATTTAAAGCTAATCATAGTTTATTTTTTGTATTGTTCCTTATAACCCTTTCCTGGCTGGTGATGCGGATATTTTTGTTCAATTCATTGAAGACTTAGTACGATGCACTCGGTGAACTGCGAACACATATATTCACTCTTGTCATTTTCTCTTTCGACCTTTCTAAACACAGTTCAATGGAACGAGATCATGAGATGTTTTCCACAAATCTACTCTAAAGTTCATATAAAACCAGCGCAGTTTACAGCGTATGATCTTTGCTTGGAGCTATAAATAAATAAACTAGTAAAAAAAAAAAAAAAAAAAAAAAAAAAAAATAAATAAATAAATAAATACATAAATAATTCAACAAATAAATAAATATATGACATAGAAAATGCTTGAAAACATTGCGCTTGGTGACCGCGGTAGCGTAGTGGCTATGTCGCATCTCTGTCAGCAACCACCAACTATGTCTTAGAAATTATCCGATTGAATTATACCGAACTGCAAAGGGAACCATCACGCATGGAACAACCGCTGCCCAGAAAGGCTGAAGAGGATTCCTCAAAGAACCTCTCCTTCTGCCCCTGTCACCAATCACACCACCCCCAACTTCACCCCAGCTCCTCCCCCCACCTCCAATCCTTGGCAAATGCCCCCTCCTGCCCCACTCACACCTAACCTCCCCAACCAAAACCCACCACACTACACCAACCCAGCTCCTAACACACAGATCACACCTCCTACAGCTCCCACCCCCACACCAACTCCATCCACCCCATCACACAACACTCACACTCCTACCATCCCCCCAAACAACACTCACACTCCCATCAACCCCACACGCAACACTCACACCAACACCTCCACCCCACGCAACACCCAAACACACAATGCAGTCACACGTAACACTCAGACCACACACACACCCACTCACCACACTAGGTCCAGGGACCCTAGACAAAACTCCCACACCCCCATACCTAAACAGCCTATCCAGACACCTTCCTCTGCCTCCTCTTCCAAACAGCAAACCCTCTTCACAGTAAACGAGCTCACCAACCTTCTCATTCAAGCCGTACAGGCAGCCGTCCGACTCCTCGATACCAGAGCCACCACCCAAGATGCCTACAATCAAGTCGTCGAAGTAGCCCACTCCGTTGTCGCCAACGCCCTCGTCTCCAGAACCCACCAGCAGCCTCAACAACCCACCACTCCTACCACCTCCACCTCCTCAAATCATCAAGATGTCTAATCTCGGGATCCTACACTGGAACGCCCAGGGTCTCAGACACAAGGTACAACATCTTGAAGGCATAGCCAAGACTGACAACATTGATGTCATCATGGTTCAAGAAACCCTGTGCACAGAGCAACACCCTCCAAAAATCTCAGGATACAATGGATTCTACCAGCACTGGTCTCCAGGGGAGAACAGAGGCAGCGCCACCTTCATCAGGAAAAACCTATTAGCAAAGGAAATAACCCGACCGGTCTGCTGTGGCGAAGATGTCGACGTCCTCGCTGTTAACATCCAACTTCAAGGCAGCTGCATAGACCTGTACAACATTTACAGACCACGGAAAGGTAGCTTAGACCTGACTACCCTCTTCGGGCTAACCAGTCATCGTGACTTGGTAATAGGAGGCGACTTCAACGCGCACCACCCAAGATTCAGGTATGAGCGCCCCTGTGCTGCAGGCAGACACATCATGAGCCTGCTGAATGACCAAGAAGATGTCTCCCTGCTCAACGATCATGAGCCAACACACGACAGAGGTGGAATACTGGACCTCACCTTTGTCTCCAATTCCCTAAAGCAGGACGCCACATGGAGAGTTCATCCCCTGGTCACAAGCGACCACTATGGGATCCATCTCACACTGCCAATTCCTGAAATCTTCCAAATCCCTGCTCCTCCCCCTCGATGGAATTTCAAGAAGGCCGACTGGGGCCGATTCCAGGAGCACCTCAGCAATTGGTTTTCAGCCTACGTACCATCTGAAGACATCGACCAAGCAGAGGCCGAGCTAGTCAATGCCCTGCAAGCTGCAGCAAACTCCTCCATACCCCTCTGCAAACCACAACACACCACTCATCGGGACAGATGGTATTACTGTGACAGAGTTAAAGAACTCAACCACCGGCTCAACGTCATTCGGAAAATGCACAGGAAACGTCGCACTGAAGACTCCTACCGCACTCTCCAGGCAGTCAAACAACATGTCCATGAAGAGACTCGCAACATCAAGAGGAATAAATGGCTAGAGTGGTGTTCCAACCTAGATGCTCACACCTCTGTGGGCCAGATGTGGAGGAGCATCAACTCCTTTGCTAAAGGAAAACCTCCTAAAATCACCCCCCACAGGGATCCTAGCAGGGCAGCAGAAGAACTCGCCATCAAATTCGCGGATAGAGCAAGCTCTAACCAGCTCCCCATCACCACCAGAGCAACACTCCAGGACCTCACCACTGCAAGATGGGAAGAAATAGAAGAGGCCATCAACACTGAAGATGAAACAGATGCTCCATTCTCCCTGACTGAGCTACTAAGAGTAAGCAAAAGCTCTAAGAACACAGCCCCAGGTGCCGACAGAATAACATACACAATGATCCAAAAAATGGGGCCCCAAGGGGAGCTTGCTCTACTCTCTCTGATCAATTTGACATACACACGAAGAATCAGACCAGCCTCATGGAACAGAGCAGACATTCAGCCCATCCCAAAACCACAGGACCCTGACAACCCTCGCCCCATCTCCCTCCTAAGCTGCCTGAGCAAGACGGCAGAAAAGATGGTACTTAACAGAGTCTGCTGGAAATGCCCACCCTTCCCAGAAAACATGTTTGCCTACCAGCCTGGCTTAGGCACCTCAGAATGCATAGCCTCCATGCTATCATTTCTCAACAACAGCCGTGGTTACATTGTTTTTCTAGACCTAGAGAAGGCCTTTGAACTAGCCAATGTGCCGGCAATACTCTCTGCTCTCGTATCCAAGCAGATCAAAGGTAACCTTCTCTCGTGGATCAAGCAGAGTCTACAAAATCGTAGTGCACGAGTCAAAGTAGATGGGCACTACTCCACCTACAAAAACCACGAAAATGGGACCCCCCAAGGTGGAATCCTTAGCCCCTTCCTATTTAATTGTCTCATGGAAAAACTCATGCACATCGCACTACCGCATGGAGCCAAACTCTTCAACTATGCGGACGACTTTGCCCTTGTCACAATAGGACACAGAAACTCTAACAAGACACAGCGCTGCCTCACCAAGATTCACCGAGCCTCCATCTCCCTTGGAGTAAGAATCAATGCCCGCAAAACCAAGGCCCTTCCCATCCACCAGTGGAGACCAGACACTAATCTGGTCATAGGTAATGAACCTGTGGACTGGGTTACCAAACACCAATACCTGGGTGTAATCATCGACCAAGGACTAACCTTTGGACCAGAAATTCAATACTTGCGCGACAGGTGTAGCCAGCGACAAGCGATCCTTCGTCGGATGTCGGGCCTCTACGATGGTGCATCATTTAATGTCCTCAGAACCTTCTATGTACAAGCCATACGCAGCCTCATTGACTATGCTTGTCCCACACTCTGGCTACTAAAAGACCGACAGTGGGACAAAATAGAAGTAATTCAAAACAACGCCACACGTACCATGCTAGGAGCCCCCATGTGGACCAAGAGAGAAAACCTCCAGATGGAATCGGGACTCATTCCACTTAAACTCAGAGCTCAGCAAAGACTGACCCTCCTTGTGGCCAAAACCACCACTGCCCAACATAAATGCCTAGCTGGCACAAATCTCCATCTAGCCCTCAATCGCCAGCCCAACCACCATCCTAGAACCTGGGCAGCCAAGGTCTGC
The DNA here is from genome assembly GCA_037179515.1 of Halocaridina rubra. Lineage (NCBI taxonomy): Eukaryota > Metazoa > Arthropoda > Malacostraca > Decapoda > Atyidae > Halocaridina > Halocaridina rubra. The sequence continues at coordinate 14,499 of JAXCGZ010012361.1, read as the reverse complement.
GCTAGCCTGCAAGCACTGCCAGTCAGAGAGAGCATCCTAGCCAAGATACAAGACACACCGCTTCCTGAATACAGATGCCCACCCCCATGGAATGACCAACCACTCGATATAAAGATCGAGCTCCCTGACAACCCCAAAAGCTTGGTAAACCCGCTTGTCCTTAAAAACATATATAAGGACAAAATACAGAGCTGGAGCAGGCCAAACTCTCAAGTCTACTACACTGACGGTTCAGTAAACCAAGATACTGGAGCCTCAGCCGCCGCCTTCATCACTGGAAACCACGTCCTATCCTGGAGACTGTCAAACTCCTGCTCATCGCTCCAGACTGAGCTTGTGGCCATAGCCAACGCCCTTGACTGCTTCATCCAGCAAGAAGCTGACCATGCCCTTATTCTCTCTGATTCTAAAGGCGCCTTACAGGCCATCAAGAAGCCACTCCTCAGAGACAATATTCGCATCATCACGACCATCCTCAGCCACTACCACAGGATAACCAGCCTTGGAAAAGCCATCACTCTTGCCTGGATTCCCAGCCACGTCGGCATCAAGGGAAATGAGGAAGCCGATCAAGCCGCCAAACAAGCCACTCTCAGAGCAGAAATCCAGATATCTCTGTCTCCTGGGATGCAACAGATTAAAAATAAAGCCACCAAGTCACTCCTTAACACCTTAATAACTAAGCACAACCTGTGCACAGACATTGGCTCCCCCTCCACCTGGTGGTACAAAGCCACCACTGATCTTCGGTGTATCACCCTGCCGAAGAGCCTTCGACGAAGCACTGAGGTCAATGTGTACCGTCTGAGACTCGGGTACAAGTGCACCTGGCAAATAGTAGAGAATATCATCAAGGAATGCACCTTTTGCCAGGTAGCCTCACCACATCCACTGCTACACTACATCCTGGAATGTGATTCTTTTTCAGAGATTCGACGGAAAACTGGTGCCCCCGCAACATCTAGCGAAGACCCAAATGCCCTTCAGGTTGCTAGCTCCATCATCAGACTAGCAACAAATAACCACATGAACAGTCTATCAAATATTATCAGACAATACCCTCCACCAAGATAGCCATGCAATAACTCTCTCTCTCTCCCCCAAAACAGGAATTCATTTATGTTGTTTGATGTAAACTAATAATTCACAACTGAATATTTATGCTCTCCGTTATCTTTACAGTTTGGCACAATCTCACCTGCGGGCCAATTAGGAAAGTCCGATCATCACCAATAAGAATTCACCCCACCTCCTCACCAACAGGAAAGCCCATTCGCCAGCAAGAGCGAATACCACGTACACTCCGAAGAAAATCTCACCCCACCTGCGGGCCACAAGTGGAAGGTCCGCTCACCCTCAAGGGTGAACATCCAACAAAAAAAAAAAAAAATTGAATTATATGTGTTTTTCAAGTGCTACTTCCAGACAGGAGCTGCATATTCAAATTTAGGTTTCACATAAGTAATGTAAATATTCATAATAAATTCTTTGCCCATATACCCAAAGGCCACCCTGATGTGAACTAAGAAAGCACATGCTGCCTTGGTCATACCCTTAATAGGCATTTTTGGAGACAGGTTTTGTGTGTGTGTGAATGCTTAACTAATCACATTTACCTAATTGTGCTTATGGGAAAGAGCCATATGCTCACATTTCTCCGTCGTCTGATATGTTTCATTTCTGTACTCATATGATATTTGGCGTATATGTCCTTAATTCTATGAGTGCAGATAGCGTTAACTACTTCTTCGTTTAGTGAATTCCAATATTCATGTTTACTGATAAGCTTTTTCAAGTATGGATTTCAAAGGGGGCTGCATAATCAAGGTTTGACCTCAAATAAGTTACATGAATATTTCTGAACATTTCCTTGTTAATGTGTCTGAAGGCTACCCTTACATTTGTGTGTGTGTGTGTGTGTGTGTGTGTGTGTGTGTGTGTGTGTGTGTGTGTGTGCGCGCGTGTGTGTGTGTATGCGTGAGAATATTTACCTAACTGC
>JAXCGZ010012361.1:0-10000 GCA_037179515.1 Halocaridina rubra | reverse complement strand
TCTGACTCTAGGTCACCATCCTCTGCTACTGTTGATCCCAAATACTTAAAGTTTTCAACTATTTTCAACACCTCCCCCTGCAAACTGACCTCCCCATCCTCATCATCTCTCAACCTCAAGTACTCTGTCTTCTTCCTGCTGATTCTCAGTCCTCTATCCTCCATCACTCTTCTCCAGTCCTCAAGCTTCTCCTCCACTACCTCTCGTCTGTTGCTACACAGTACAATGTCATATGCAGAGAGCATACACCATGGTGACTGATCTCTAATACCCTGGGTTACTACATCCAAGACCAGATCAAATAGATATGGACTCAAAGCAGACCCTTGATGTAGACCAACATTTACTGAGAGACTTTTCGTCAAGCCCACACTGCTCTTAACATTTGCCTCTGCCTTCTCATACATATCTTGGATGCTTCTTACATATTTCTCGGGGACTCCCTTTTCTCTAATACACCTCCACACCTCTTGACGTGGTACTCGATCATATGCCTTTTCCAGGTCAATAAAGACCATATGCAGTCCTTTCTGTTTCTCCCGATGCTTTTCCATCATTTGTCTCAAGGCAAATATGGCATCCACTCTCCCTCTTCCAGGCATGAAGCCAAACTGTTCATCCCCAATTCTCGTTTCCTCTCTGAGTCTCCTCTTTGTGATCTTCTCCCATATCTTCATAGTATGACTTAACAACTTTATACCTCTATAGTTTCCACACTCCTAAATGTCTCCCTTCCCTTTATAGATTGGGATGATTAGGCTTCCTCTCCACTCCTCTGGAATCTTTTCCTTACTAAAGATCTTTTGCATTAAGTCCCACAAGATATCTATGCCTTCCTCTCAAAGACTCTTCCATACCTCCACTGGCATCTTATCAGGTCCTGCTGCCTTTCCATTTTTCATTTTTCCTACTGCCCGCTCTACCTAATAATAATAATAACAATAATAATAATAATAATAATAATAATAATAATAATAATAATAATAATAATAATAATAATAATAATAATAATAATGATAATAATAATAATAACTGAAATGAGGATAATTTACACTCTGGATTTGGCCTCTCTTCTCAATCATCTCTGCTTGAGATGGCGATCTAACTCTGGCCCAAAATGAATTCTCTTTCAGTTTGGGTTGAGTGGTCGAATCACCACAATTTATATCGTCATAATTAATGGATATGTAATATATAAACACGAAAAAATACTCACAGCTTTTTCCGAACACCACCTTCTTCATCATCGGTTGGCTCGTTCTGTAAAGTAGACAGAAAAAAAAATTATTAAGTGCATTGCAAACAGTAATTCTATTTGAAAATATGATTTTTAAGGGAACAAGATTAGGTTTCCTTACGTTTGAGCCTTTCCTGGATATCCATCATCACTTCTGCAATTACAGCTTAAAATAGTTTTCATTTTATGACCTTTCTGGATGCTAGCACTTTTTTTCTGCAAAATCTATAGTAGACCCTGTTTCACAGTAAGCTAGCGACAGTGACACGTAATCCCAGTTAGGAGGAAAGGCTGAAAGCGTTAGACTTGTCTCGCTCGAAGTTAGAAGGAAGTGGGGAGGGGGGGAATTTGGTATCTGTTTTAATAGTCCTCCATAGTTCTGACAGTAGTCACCGTGGCTCAACCGGTAGCGTCCGCGACTCTGAGGCGTCAGGTCGAGGGTTCGCGCCCCGTCACGGTCTGAGGTTAGCAAAGGCATGCACTCAGGGTAACGATTACATCTGCAAAAACAAGCCCTTCGCAAGAAGGCAACCGTCCTAGCCCTTAGTTGAAAAGGGAGTCCGTGACGTAAAACCGGAACATAGTATTGACAGAGTAGATAGGGCACGACACTTTAATATGGGGGAAGGGGGGGGGGGGCTCTAGAACTAGAGATCGTACTTTGGAATTTCGTAAGAAAACTCCTTTGGAGGGTGTTCTTAGCTTAAGAACATCGGGTAGTTAAAATCGCTGTGGAAGGAAATAATATTTGCGAAATGCACTCATGGTTTCAATAATAGACATTATATATTAGTGAGAAAAAATTTTTACCTACCAAGAGACGGGGTGGGGTGGAATATATGAGCATAGGGCTCTCTCCCGTAAGTACAATGAAGTACATACAGTGAGGTAAATAGACACTCCTAAGCCCACCCCATACACGCCTCTATGACCATGATCTTCGAATGAATGGGAAAGAAGTGTGTGTGTGAAGGTAGTTTACCTTGGATTTGTGCACAGCATGACGTCATCCGAAAATGGTATGACGTAAGAGCAGTCATGATGGAGGCAATTACCTAATCATGCGGGAGAAGAATTACTGTAAGTAATAAAAACTTTTTTTTTTGTACATGTTTAATACTTTGAGGTGAGGCATCTCACTTGTTTCATTTCCCATGCGGATATAGGATGCCGGAAGTGAATGGCATCCTTTGAATATGTTACTGAATGATATCATATCTATATTATCATTCATTTTTTTTTATGATTGTGACACCAGGACGGGCCCAAAAAAAATATATAAAATAAAACAGCCCTCATCGGGCCTGGGCACGAAGAATACATAAAGTAAAGAGAAACAGAGATGGAGAGTGTAATTACTTGTCAGATGTGAAGGGATAATAAAAGATGTGTGATGAATATCCAAGAATATTCAGTGTAGCTGTAGGCATAGAAAAAGAACCGTAACTGAAGGAAGACTTAACATCGAACTGTCCTTGACAGACCTATTTATTAAAAAAACCTTCAGCTGTAGTATCGCAACGGGCGGCTGGTGCCATAAGCCAACCTACTACATCATAATAGGAAAAGTAAATTATATCAAGTAAGGCTGAGGAATAAAGGAATGTGCAAAGTAGCGGCTTTCTACGACTGGGGAAACTGTAATATGAACATAGTGGCATTCAGATGGAATGCGTTCATTCTTACTATAACAGATATAAGCTATAAGGTCTGTTTACTTTTACCCTTCTGTGATGTACTTGGTAGCGCCTTGGCTTAGTAATTATAAGTCCAAGGTTCAAGACCCGGTCGGGGTAAAAATTACTTATATATATATATATATATTATATATATATATATATATATATATATATATATATATATATATATATATATATATATATGATATATATATATATATATATATATATATATATATATATATATATATATATACTGGTAGTAAGATACATAATGGTTCACACTTTACAAGAAGAAAGAAGCAGTAAACGCCCTTAATTTACTCCCTCGAATGATCCTCATCATAGTGTATGGATTTTATGCTGCGAAATGTATAGAACAAAGATTCATATGAACACTAAACTATAATATATATTCTGCAATGTAAAATGTGAACAGTAATTTCAGATAAATTTTAGATTTGTACGTACAAATTTTGTGTAAAGCGTGGACAAAGTATGCAAGTGAAGACTGAATTTCCATGTATATTCTATTGTGTAAAGGTGAGAAAAAACTTTCGTAAGAATTATATTTGCATAAATATTTTACGTCTAATCATTGAAGCAGAATAAAAAAAATACCAAAATATGGAAATGACGTCAAATTATCACAGAGTTACCACAAAGCTCTCTCTGATAGAGCAATATGCTGCTTGGGAGGAACTTTGACGTAGGTGAGAGAGAGAGAGAGAGAGAGAGAGGAGAGAGAGAGAGAGAGAGAGAGAGAGAGAGAGAGAGAGAGCAGAGAGAGAGAGAGAGAGAGAGAGAGAGAGAGAGAGAAGAAGAAGAAGAAGAAGAAGAAGAAGAAGAAGAAGAAGAAGAAGAAGAAGAAGAAGAAGAAGAGAGAAGAAGAAGAAGAGAAGAAGAAGAAGAAGAAGAAGAAGAAAAGCTTATTTCACTCATATGCGCATAAGCAAGTTGCATATATATATTATTCAAAGCTATGACATATCATTGCGTAATGAAGCCATTTCTCTCCTCAGGAAACAAGAGATAATGACATAAAGATTAAACGTTTTTTGAAGGTGTGAATGAAATCTGACGCATGTTGAACTTGCAAGATAAGAATTCTATTTGTGTCAAGTACAATGAAATATAATAGGATATTGTATAGGAACTCCCAAATTTTAGTTTTCTGGAGCGCCCTTTCCTGTGAGTCAGGCGAATATCCTGCGGAATAGACAGATGTCATTTATGCCGGCGCTTAGCTTACAAAATGTATACATTTTCTTGTTTTATGAGTTTGTCGAAAAAGAAGACAGAAATTGCGATTGGAAATGTTTTCCGACTTGTGCGTCACTATTATTCACCATTATGGGGGTTGACATAAGACAGGTTGGAACTGGAGAATTAAGGCTGGAGGCCTCCCCTAATACTTCCCAAGTCGAGTGCTCTAACCACTGCTCTACCACAGTCCCAGGATTTGCTAATAAAAATAAATAACCGACTGCAAGAGTAAATTGACCATTTTTTCTGTCTGTCGTTTTCCTTTGTGTAAAATTACCTCATCTCTGCCTTGTCCTTAACCTTTTCCTTTTCCTTCGTATTGACGTTTTTTTCGTGCCAGGTCTTTATTGATGAGGGCAATTTATGCCTGTCCCGGTGTCACACTCATGATAAAAAATTTTTTTATTATGTGTGAAACAACCGTCTGAGAGAACAGATAGTCATTCCAACTGAAAACCTCCAGCTGAAAGAGCAAATTGTATATTCTACTGAAAATAAAAAAAACAACAACTGAAGGTGCAGATGCTTTTGACTGATCGACTAATGTAGCAGACAGGAAAACCTTATAGCTCTGACTGAAATATATTCTAACTGAAAAAGTAGATAGTTCAGATTGATAAAAGCAGATACCTCCGATTTAAAAAAAATATATATATAGTTTCCACAGGAAAGAGGCAGGTTGCTGCAATTTGAAAAAAAAAATATTTTCACTGAAACAGTCAGTAATTCAGTTTAGACAGTAAATATTTTTTTCTCAAAGAAAATGCAGAAAGCCTCAAAATAAAACAATAGATTGCTTTTAATAAAACAATCCACGGGAAAAAGAAATGGTATTACTCTCAACAAAAAGAAAAATATGTAAGAAAAAATAATAGTATTATTATTATTATTATTATTATTATTATTATTATTATTATTATTATTATTATTATTATTATTATTATTATTATTATTATTATTATTATTAGTAGTAGTAGTAGTAGTAGTAGTAGTAGTTGTTACTGTTGTTGTTTTTCTTGTTGTATTAGTAGCAGTAAATTTTGCATCAAATGTTTTCTTTGTTGTTCGCTGCTGTTTTGTGTCATTATTCATACAGATTCGAATGGGAGGTCGAAAGAGACAGGCTGAAGCTGGGGGTGTTAATTAAAGTCAATAGTTATTCAAAAATACAATTGAATTACGTGGTTAAGCAACATTTGAGCAGAAGAACACAGGCATATGAAGTAAGGGATAGTTTAAGGATATGAACACAGGCACCAAGAGATCTTCAAGATACGAATATAATTGTTTTGTACATAACCACTGGAAAACGAACCCCACCAAATGGTTGATTCGCCTACCAGACAGACTTAACAACCACTGATAATCTATACCGACTTATGTACTAAAATTGTTCCCAAGGCGTCCCCAACAAGTTCCTTGCTCGCCACGCCTTGTGTACAAAAAGGAATATCTATTTATAGACATGAAAAATTATATCCTGTGAAAAGCACAGCTAGCTTTTGAATTAGTACTTGCAGTGAAGAATTGCTAAATTTGCTATTTACATAATCTGCAACACCCGCAACCACGTCGATATGGGAACGTTTTGTTGCCAATGACGATGTAGGAACGATTTGTTCCTTCCTCCTCTCATTCTAAAGGTAAATGCAGATAATCTGCAATTCTTAAAATATCTTTCCCATTCTAAGATGAATGTCCATCGCTTGACAAAATTTAAAGCATCATTACTTACGAAGTATAGGATACAGACATATATATATATATATATATATATATATATATATATATATATATATATATATATATATATATATATATATATATATATATATATGGGAAAACAAATTTCAAAATATACAAACAATAATAATACAAGAGAGAGAGAGAGAGAGAGAGAGAGAGAGAGAGAGAGAGAGAGAGAGAGAGAGAGAGAGAGAGAGAGAGAGAGAGAGAGAGAGAGAGAGAGAGAGAGAGTGATAACTTCAGCAGAGCAAAGCGCAAATTTCTGATATCTGCAAATTTTTCCTTCTCTCTTAGCAGTCCATGTGACTTCTTTGTGTTATGATCCCTTACTCTTTACAGAGTCATGTTTTGCCATCCTTGCTTCCTTTCCCAGGAACACTAGGAATTAAAAACTAATAACTGCGAGATGAGGGAAAGACGGCGTAGCAGTGACAATTTATTGAGTGAAATCTAACAGTGACAGATATAATCTGAGTGACACCCACCTACCAAGGTTCGTGTCTTGGCTTTGACTAATTTGCAATCTCCTTTGTGTTATAATTACAAACTAAGTTCTGGCGGGAAAGCGCAGCCTCTGTAACGGTATTACCTATTTAACAAGTATTCTGGTACCTCGGGGAGCAAAAGTAGTTTAATACTTAGTGTGTCAAATGACCCACGAATTCTTAGACTGCACACTTAGCTATGTCTCTAGTGGTGTAAATCCAGTAGTAGAATATGAGAACTGTAGTTTAGCTTTTAAAGTCGTGTCAGTTCTGCAAGAAAAACGTTAATAAGCTATTAATATTATGGTTTTACAAGTTATTCGCTAAGTTTTCCATATTTATAATTTTTCGTAAAGGTACATGTGTAAACTTTACAATTCAAGGACCACCAGCAGTCATTGGTGATAGAGAGAAATAAATGCATCTCTATTTTATGTGTTAGATGTGTACTATTTGCATTCTAAAACATCCTTAAACTGTTGGAAAACAATCAATGCACCGTTCTATGTTTCGCAATTAGCCTCCATATGGATCCCCTACCTAAAATTCTGCTGTGGGATCGAATTCGCGTTTGCCACTTTTTGACTCGTGTGTGCTACCACTGAACTACTGCAGCTACTATTGGACACCGAACATTGCTGTTTGTATATAGTTTGTTTAGGCCATAAAGCTTCTCATGTAGAAATAAGGGGAATACAGTGAGGAAATAGGAAATAAATATAAAACACGAAAGGAAAATCAAAGGCATCATTATGAGCAGTCCTAGATTTAGCCAAGGCAAGACAGTAAGTGTACAATTTTATAGCCGAACTGTATATTATAGCCTAAGCAGGAGAGTGAAAAATTGAGTTCTACAAGCAAATGAATAATGGACAAAGTGTAACGCTTGACTTCCACGAGCAGTCCTGAAGTTATATAAGGCAAGACAGGAAGTGTATAATTTTACTGCCGAAGAGTAAATCACGGTCTAGGCACTGGAATGGACATAGTGTAAAACTGAGTCATCAGCACATGAATACGGATAATCATTTGTCTCATGTATATTGCTGACAAATAATTGCAAGAGAATAGAGGAAAGAATAGAACCAAGTGGTACACCACTGCTGACTCAAGAAGGACGAGCGCAGGCGTAGATTACGGATATAAAACCTTTTTAAGAAAATAGCCAACTAAATCTGATTGGAGAAAGCTCATATGAAGTCCTCTGTAATGTTAATGACAATTCTACTCTATTCCAAGTCCATGAAAAATGAATATTAGAAATGAGTATGACGCGTAGGGTGTCAACAGCTCATGATTCTGGGAATAAGAGTATAAAGTATGCGAACAAGCTATTATTGTAACAGAAAATATGTAAAGAAAAAATATATAAAATTTTTTGTAAAAGCCATTGATGATCTCTCATTCTTCTCTTAGAGAGACTGATGGAAAGAACAGTTTAAAAGAGAAGAATAAAGTACTGGGGTGGTATGCAAGGAGCTTCTAGAACAAACGAGTGTCCAAAGTTTCAGTCATAAAACAACTCTCCTAAGCTAAAAACAATAAAAACTTCAAGCTTCCAAACTAAGTGTCCAAAGTTACAAAAGAAAAAAAAAGTTCTAAGTTGAAAACAAGGCAAATATGTTTTTAACTAAGGACTATGAAATGCATAATACATAACGGCCCTGGTTTTGAATGGGTCTAGTGCAGCGTTTCTTAACCTGGGGTGCTAGCATGCCCAGGGGGCCCTGAAATCAATCATAGGGGGTGTTGGGAAATACAGCAGTACTGCATGTCACTTTACTTTATACTGGCACTAACCAGATGTTACTACTTTTTCGTAATATTGTATGTTTTCTGAGACGTTCTATTCATGCAAATTCTAAAAACTTGACCAAAAGTTGTCTTATTCAATCCCGTACAACATATAAGAAATGCTGAAAAAGGGCTCCTTTACAAACAAGGCTGCAGTAAATTCCCTGTTAAACTGCCATCAGGGCCAAACAATTTCTAATTGATGTCAAATGCAAAATGAGCCTGGTGAACTGCTAAACAGAAAAGATGACATATGCTCTTTAGTTGAGTAAAATGTTGTGATAAAACATCACATCAACAAGCATCTTGAATGTGAGCACTATCTTCATTGCCTTTGTGTTCAAACGATTTGTGCAGGACATAAAATAACTGGAGATGTACTTCTCAAATGGAAATTAGTTCTCATTCTGAGGTGGTGAACACAGGTCGAAACTGGAAATGTGTAGCTGGATGATCTTCCTAACGTCCCGAGGTGGGATCGAACCCCCATATATCAGGTTCATCCTTTGCCGAGGCGTTCTCTACCAATGAGCTACCACGGCTTCCCATGGTCTAATCACTGTATATATCCAAAATATAATTCAATGGACCTTGGAAGATCACAACTTCCCATATATAGAAATCTTACATAAAACTGACAAACGGAAGACTAGGTACGTTTTATGTTGAATTTGATATTAGTGAAGTACGTTTAATAGAAGAGAATCTGAATGCAATTTTGAGGGAATTGTCTGACTATGTATAAAGTAGAGGTTCTTCCCCTGTTACCATACAAATAAAATTCTTTACGGGTAAAACATATCTATTCTCACACATCTTATCATTACTGTACCTAAAATGGACTCACTTTATGGAAACAGTTACTCAAATCAGACCTCTTCCAGATTAAAATGTACGAACTTATAGAGCATTCAAGTACAAACTTGGTTGTAAATGAGAGGGTACACCGCGATGGTTTTCAGAGAAATGTTGTACGTATACAAACTGTTCGTGTCCTCATGTGTGTACGTACTCAAAGAGTGGGTACAAGTAAAATAAAACAGACTCAATTAGAGATTACAGTACTTCAGATGTCAAGGTTAGCAGCATTTACTCTTATGCATTTATCACCAAGAATAATTTGAAACTGAGAGAAACTAAGTACAAAAATTCTGTTGTTGCTGCGAGACCTGAGTTTGTTACATTTACAATTCAACGGGGACCGCGGTAGCACAATGATTGCAGCGTTTGACTAGAGAAGCAACAAACCCAGGCTCAAGTTTAACGCAAAGCGTTAGGATGGACATCCAATTGTCTCTGTTCACCCCCACTCGAATGGGGATTAATAGTGATAAATAAATAATAAAAAAAAAATCTGACGCCATATATAACTCTATTTCATAAACTCCAAAATGTTGATGAAATCAGTGATTAACTTCACACTTTTAATGACACAACATCGAAACTGTCATTGCTACTGATCCCTTAAAAGGTTACAACTTTCTCTTCCCTTGTATCTTTTGATAAAAATAGGTCCAATATACAGTACTATCATTGTTTTCCGTTGTGCAAATTTAAAAATCTAGACCTTCCTTCAACCACTTAAGATACTGAAATACTCTGAATTAAAAAAAAAATAATTGTTTATATAGGGCATTAGTATTAACACATGTGGGTGTAAAGTATGTACATATACATAATGGGAATTGATACCTTTGAATTTAAAACTCTCTCTCTCTCTCTCTCTCTCTCTCTCTCTCTCTCTCTCTCTGAGTGTGTCCCGCCATCTTTCGGAAGCGGACGACGACTGTGTA
>JAXCGZ010012360.1:27500-29627 GCA_037179515.1 Halocaridina rubra | reverse complement strand
CATGTACTGAGGATAGGAGCCTTGATAAAAGAAATGGATTCCAAGTATGTGTAAAAGAGAAACTTACCAAAAGATTAAGTCTGAGGTAGAAAAACTAAATTAATATCAGGCACGTTAAGGTTTGTAACATCAAAACGAGAAAACAAGAACAGCAACAACAATAATAACGATAATAATTATAATAATAATAATAATAATAATAATAATAATAATAATAATGATAATGATAATAATAATAATCATAATAATTATAATAATAATAATAATAATAATGATAATAATAATAATAATAATAATAATAATAATAATAATAATAATAATAATAATAATAATAATAATAATAATAATAATAATAATAATAATAATAATAATAATAATAATAATAATAATAATAATAATAATAATAATAATAATAATAATAAAAATAATAATAATAATAATAATAATAATAATAATAATAATAATAATAATAATAATAATAATAATAATAATAATAATAATAATAATAATAATAATAATAATAATAATAATTTTAACAATAAACCCAAACTATATTGCTTTAGGAGGAGTGAATTGAAAATATTCTGGGTCCAAGCCAAGTGCTGTATCTACTCAAATACCATATATCTTTTTGTTATTCAACACTTTTATAGATTTCTGTGAAATGAACAGGTGATCTTTTTTGTCATTGTTGGTGTTGTTGACTGTGATGTACGAATATGAGTCCCACCCTCTATTACAATGTTTATTGGTCTGACAGTCTATAAATATTTACTGTCAATAAAAGCTGCCATAAACATTTATGTTTCCTGTTTTCTTATTTTGGTATTTTATACAAATCAGGCTTTAAGATCTTGTGTCAGAGTTTGTCACCGAGGAAACTTATGAACATAATCGTATAGACTAAAATATTTCCCATAAATATTTTTTTTTGTTAATATAGTAAATTAAAGTGAGTGGATCCAAAATCAAAATATTTCACATTATATGTAAACAACATAACATAGGGTAGATTAATGAATATACACCCACTCCTTATTAAAGATATATACATTTGAAAATATTCCTTTTTGTTTGAATAACAAGACGCTTCATTTAAATTTGCAAATTAATTCGGGTCAAATATACTCTGGTTTATAACAACGTAGAATTTAAATTACGGGGTTTTGAAGACTCATTCCTGAAAAAAAAGGATATTTTGACCCATGTGAGAAGCGGAGCTTCCCAATAATCGTCTCTATCCGAGAAGGTTCTATGCATTAATGTTTGGTTATCTGCCTGACGATGGAGGCTTGCAGGCTTCGAAAGCTCGCATACCAAAGTCTTAGGTAAACTTATGTCGCAGAATAATTTTTGGAGAAGAAAATGACTACCTCGACGGGAGATACTTCTCTCTATATTCTCTTCAAAGGGATATTTTAAGCAGTGCTCCTTGAAGACTTGTGTAAAATTTGCAGTCCACTTTGTTGCCATCTCTTCCTTAAGCGATTCCAGTGCTCCGGTACCTTACCCCTCTCTATCCCTTTGCCCTCCCTAATCGTTTCTTCCCGCAAAGTCCATAAGGTTCTTTGCTCTCTAAAGACGAACAAGGCATCCGGACCCGATGGTATTCCTGCAAGTTTCCTTAAGAAGCCTGTAGATGAGCTTGTTCCAGTGCTTTGCCAACTTTTTAACTTCATTCTCTCAAGCAGTATTTACCCTTCATCTTGGAAGCATACTCTAGTTCAACTTGTTCCTATGAAAGGTGACCGCTCTATTCCTTCAAACTATCGACCTAAGTTGTTCCGGTTTTACGTCACGGACTCCCTTTTCTACCAAGGGCTAGGACGGTTGCCTTCTTGCGAAGGACATATTTTATTGACCTAAGTATTGCCTTATATTTTGCTATCGCTGAAGTATTTGAAAATCTGCTCAATTTTCACTACTTGGAATTTCTTGAATCTAACTTGCTTATCTCCGATCACCAGTACGGTTTCTGCAAGGCAACATCCACTGGTGACCTCCTGTCCTATTTTACTAATGTTTGGGCATCTTCTCTGGGGAACTATGAAGAATCCTTTATTTTGGCTCTTGATATCTCTAAGGCTTTTGACAGAGTCTGGCACAAGGCTCTGTTGGCCAAACTCC
>JAXCGZ010012360.1:12500-22500 GCA_037179515.1 Halocaridina rubra | reverse complement strand
GAACGTCCATAATTCCCGCGACCGACTTCCTGAAAATACTTGGGTCTGCGGATGAGAAGTGACGAGTGCTCAAATAGAGAATGTTATAAAACTTTGAAGGAACTATTTCTCAGATATTTCTTAGTAAGCCGAAGTGTGACCGGAGCATTGAGTGAAAATGCCCAGTACAAGAGGTATAAGTTGCCGGATCCGACCAAGAAGACGGCGATTCGACGATTTTACGCGAAGAGAAGAAGGAAAACCCGATCCTTCCTTGCCTTCTGTCATGAAGTTTTTCAGGACAACCTCCTTAAAATAAGCTAAGTACTTGTGATCTGTATCCAGTGAGTAATGGGACAATTAGTAAAAGAAATTGAGGTCGGTGGACGCCGCCATTTTATCTTGTAGTAATGCTTTGACTCAGCCAACCCGCTTATAAGGGGTGTGGCGCTTAATAAGTTGATAAAAGTAGAATTTCTGTACCCATTACTAACATGGATAATTTGTACTAATAGCTATAAGCAGTAATAAACTCCATTTTTGTTATAATTTGAGTAATATAAAGAATTTGCGTTGGAAGTGCGTTCCATTTATTTGTATTAATGCTTAGATTGAATTTTAAGAACTCGAATGTATCGATTTTTAATTGAAAAAAATTTAATGCACGTGAAATCATTGTTACAGTCTATTAATCTCTAAAGCGTAAGAATTATAGTGAGAAATATACTTGCATCTGCTTTTGAGAGTTCATAAACCACGTGTGGTTTTCGAGAAAGGAATGCGGAAGTGACCATTCGATCTTCCAACCTCGTTATTGTGAATCTGTAGTAATTGTACTGAGCTTTGATATTTTAAAGTACGTGTAAAATCATTGTTTTATTAATTTCTTAAAGCGTAAGAAGTCGAGTGTTACGATTGCACCTGTTTTTAAGTTTTTTTTCTTTTTTTTGTTTGTTTTTATCCGGGGGAGTAATGTTTTAGCGAGAGAAAGATATAAACGACAGATCGTTCTTTTTGTGTTAGGATGAAGGAATTAATCTTACGATACGTGTGTGACATGTTTTTTTTGAAGAATAAGAAATTTCGCGATACTAGTTAGAGATGAGTTTTTTTTTAATTTCACGCTATGCAGGCGAAAGTAAGAGTAGATTAGAGTAATTTGTGCTGTCCTAGAATAGGGAAGGGTTTCAGTGTCACCCAAACGTAGCTTCAAGGGAGTAGAGTGTTTGTTTGTTCGTTAGAATGGGACTTAGGTAGGACTGGTGAGGAGGTCTGTAACCGCACGGCTCAGCCGAGATTTCACCTTTAATCTCCTTCAGAGAGATAAGGGAAAGGGAAACCAACGCGTTGTAAATAAAAGGGAATTTTACAGAAAGGAGATGATTGACTTGAAAGTGATATGCGAGTGAGTATGAATGACTGGGGGTATAATGGGAGGGTTGCTCTAGGGGGTGAAATCGCGGAAAGCACCGTTAGGAAGCATGATTGGGGAGTCTGCGAGGATCGTTCCCCTGCTCCGCCAGGTCCTTCTGCATGCCATATCAGAGTGTATTTATGGGAGGTGATGCGCTGTTGCAATATCTAGTGAGAGATATGGATGAGAAGGTAATTCTCCACCTGCCCAGATATGGTTGAAATGCCGAGTTTGTGTTATTTTGTTTTGTCCCCTACTCCGCCGTTGAGATTATTATTCGATTTCCGAGAGATTCCAAGATAGATGTTACGTGATAAAGGACGTGAATCTATGAATGATTCTTTATTTTCTTTGCTAGCGGCAGTATTTACATTATTTGTCTGAAGAGATATGTTAGATTGATAAAGTAAAACCTTGCGAGTTTTAGCCATGATAATGTTTTATCAAAATTATTTCGGCTTGGTCATAAAGAAAGAGTGAGAGCTGACACGAAATTCGAGATAGTAAAAGAAGATATGTATTTTATGTTTGAAATGTTTATGTACAACTCCGTACGAGATTTTGAAGTTTAAGCAAAATGCATTCTTTACTGTTGATAATGAAATATACTTTTGTTTTTATTATTGCATACACAGAGATAGACTTTTTATATTCTTAGATACCCGTTTTGTTATAGTTCTTTTTGTATTGAAGAAATCTTTAAAATCTTACTTAAAGGATTCTGAAAAGATTATCCAGAGATAACCATGATTAATCCCTAGCATTTTCATGAATTTTAGATTACAATCGGGCTAATTAAAGATAATTGAGATTATTAGAGATTATTTGCTGAGTTTTAAAGTTAAAATTAATGACACTTAAGTCCTTTTTAAGAAGTTGTTACGAAAAGGATATTTGTACTTTTGTTGATAGTAGTAGGGATAGTGTCACATATGATTTTAATCAGAGTGGGTGCGCTTCGACTTAACCCTCTGATTTATAGCATGAAAAGAGAGAGATTGTCATTATAGACAAGGATGTGTATGCCGTTACAGTAAAGTCCTTATCAAGATTAAACAGAGAGGAATGGATGTATGCTTCGACAGTTTTGCAGTTGTACACTAAGTTCTTTTTGCTTTCGTTTTTTAATCAGGAATGAGAATAGCCGCTGACAATAAACATAAGACTATCGATAGTCATTGCTAACGTTGTTCACGTTCATTTGTTTATTTATTATTATTAGGGATACTCTGCGACACTTTTTTATTTTCAGTACAAGTAAAAGACAGAGGCCCCGCTCAGCTGACTTGAGAGTGAAAACCGCAATGTATTTCTCTCTCTCTCTCTCTCTCTCTCTCTCTCTCTCTCTCTCTCTCTCTCTCTCTCCTACCTTTCGCTCGACTCTGAGCCTGACAGAGGCTCCGTTCGATGCTAAAAGAATGTAGCCGTCTTTGATTTTTTTTTGTGTGTGATTTTTTCCAGCGAAGCTAGGCGATAATTGTGCCTACATTTTATTTCAGTTGATAGATTGTTGCATGCTGTTATTGCATAAATACTGATAAGATCTCGGTAGTACCGCCATTTGCCTAAAATATTTTTGCCACATGTCGCAACTGTTTAGAGAATAGATAAAACTCCCATTGACAAGTTGTGGAGCCAGCAAGTTGCCACTTATGCTATACATATATACATTGATTATGACAGCAGGAATTTGAATGTTAAAGGAGACTGTGTTAGAATAAGCATCACTATGAAAAAATAAGTATAGAACTCTGTTCTTACTTCTGAATGCCAGTCTCCATTGTATATATATTGATATTTTTGATTTAGTATATTTATTTTTATTGTTTATTATTCTTATTTTTAGATCATGATTATTAGTAATGTTATTATGTTGACTGATATTGTTGCTATCTCTCAATGGCCTGTTGCTAAGTATTATTTTTGAAATAAAATCAGCAGTAACTTGATGATTTGTATCTTTTAACTGAATTCATACTTGATGTTACTGTAGCCACCGCCAATAAGAATGTTTCTTTAGTGGCTTTTCTCAGCATTTAATGATTATTCTTTTTGACATTTATAGTAGAGTAATGCTATGTAGCAGCTGCTAAGTCCTAAGTATCTTGGAATAATAATCTAGTGGTGTAGACACATACCTTCCCTTACCACCCTATTCCTAGGCAGCCCCGACCTGCAAGTTCTAAAAGTCTTTAGATTTTGTCCGTCAGACAAGTCCCTAATGCCCATTGAATAGAGGTTGCAATCACTTGCAGTTGCAGGGGAGGCAAAGTATAGCCTCGATTACCAACGTGTGGCCAATGTTGGTACCCTGAAGTCATAGGGAACCTTCCTTGTACTGTAGTAGTGACAGAGGTTCAAACTTTCATCCCGCATTCTACTTCGAAGGTACGTGTGAGAGGACCGTACAGAACTAGTAACGCTGTGACGCTGCAGGTCTCCTGCGTGGGAGGTCTTAGTCAAGATCGGTCGAGGGCAGGACGAGCAAGCCAGGCTGGAAGGATTCGCGAGGTGTGGGGCCCCTTCCTGGTCCTTTTTGCTCTGCCTAACCAAGAAACAGGGTGATGGCAACAAACCTGGGCCTGTAGCGAGGACGGGCGGGGGATGTGAAAGCGTAAGAGTCCGCCGTGAGAGACCGGGGAATCGCACCTAGCAAGAATTCATGAGCAAGGGACAGAAAACGAAAGTCGTCCTAGACAGAAAACGAAAGTCGTCCTAGACAGAAAACGAAAGTCATCCTAGACAGAAAACGAAAGTCGTCCTAGACAGAAAACGAAAGTCGTCCTAGACAGAAAACGAAAGTCGTCCTAGACAGAAAACGAAAGTCGTCCTAGACAGAAAACGAAAGTCATCCTAGACAGAAAACGAAAGTCGTCCTAGACAGAAAACGAAAGTCGTCCTAGACAGAAAAATTTAAAAGTCGTCCTAAGACAGGGAGAGGACAGTCCTAAAAGAATAAAAATTTTAAAACTACTTTAAAAAAAAACCCAGGTAATCTTGATGAAATCCCAGAAACAAGGAGATCCCCGTACGAGTCATAACGGTAGTAAAAAGAGAGGAAAAGAAACGCAGAAATATTTTAAAATATTTTAAATAATACCTTTAAAAGCCACGTAAATGAGAAAGAAAAATGATCCCTATACATGTCCGAACTTTAGTGAAAAGAGAAAGAAGGGTATTTTAAAAAAAAAAAAAAAAAAGAAAAAAAAGGGGGGAGACAAAATATTTTTATTTTTGTTTATTTTTTTTGTTTTGCTAGCTTTAAGAAAATTTTAAGCGCAAACTCAGAGTCTCCCTTAAATATAGTGTTGAGTAAGTGCCATTGATAAAGTGTAAAATGAGAACTAAGACTAATAAGTTATTTTCTGCTTAAATAATATTAGTGTTTTGTTTTAGCATTCTTATTATTTGAATTATGATTTAATCCTTAGATTCATTGAGTTTTTATGTTAAATGGTCTCTGAATAGTAATTGCATATAAAAACCGATAAATATTTTGACTTTACACACAGTCAAACATGTTTTGTTTCAGGAGTAGTTTTTAAGGCTTAATTTTAAGACAAATCAATGCCCCTAATAATGATAGGAATAGAATTTATGAAGGTAGGGTCTCTTATAGAAATTACTGTTGATGTTATAATCTATTGCATTTTACCTGTTTATACAAGCTAATACTCTACTTAATTGTTTGATAATGTTCTAAATGAGTCATGATCTTACTGTACTTAACTCAATTTTGCCTTTTAAAACGAGAGAAGTAGATAAATTAATGTTTTGATTTAAACTGACTTTTTGATCTTAATTAATGTTTAATATTAGTTTCACACTGGAATTATGTTGTTTTCAGATATAAGAATATGTTTGTATTTCAGATTTCCAACAAGGACATAGACCCTGCATGCTCTAGTTGTCTGTAAAAGTACTCTCTACATGTTATGTTTGTGTAATTTGTATAGGAATTCTTAGAAAATAGCTTAAATAATTCGGCCCCATTTCTATTGTAAACTAATGTTAGCTAGGATATGTCCAAGAGCTCCCGGAAAAAAAACTAGTCCATGCTTCGACTGAAATAAGAGATATTTCAGTTTTGGTTGGGAGGGATGTCGTATGACTTCCGGAGCGGAAACGGTTGGTCGAGGGCACGGATATTTTATTACAATGTTTGTAGAAAGTGCCAAGGAAATATATGACCGGAACCGTGAGACTTATGGGCCTGGCATCGAGAAGGGCGAGAAAGGACAGGAAGCTAGCCATTTCCTAAACCGCAACACATATAAACAGGTGTTTCGTACGCAGGAACCTGCCCAGGAGAAATGCCCAATAACTCCCCCCCCCGGAAGTAGGAGGGATTCCACTTTGAACCTGGCGCTGATTTGCTAGGATTAGATCTGACTGATTTCATTGGAGAATTGGATGTTAAGCCACGCCCTGCCCCTGGGGGTATTTAAAGAGCCACCCAGGGCAGAGACACTTAGTTAGCAGTTTGCCAGGGGCACGAATAGATCCTAGTTTGTGAAGTCATAGGGTGGGGGCCATGGGGCCATTGGGCCATTGGGCCATTGGGCCATTGGGCCATTTGAGGCATAGGGGCATTGAAGCGTCATTGGTTGTGTTGTACTCTAGAATAAATGTAAGTAAAGGAACTACTGCTTGTCCATTCTTGCCTTGTGACCACGTTACCTTAATTGTCCATTCTTACCTTGCACCCTTCAGGTACCAATATATAAACCACGCTACCATAATTATAAATATAGATGTACGTAGAAGGAAAAGCCCTACGTCAGTAACCCAGTCATCTTATAAAGTGTGAGTTCAAGTGGAAGTCTAAAACTCATACGTCAGCGGTGGCTTGCGGCGGAATAGCCAAAAGCCATACGTCACATCAATAATTATAGTAATAATAACTATGATAATTATGAAATTAACAACAAGGACAACATCACAAATCACTGTTATAATAACTGCAATAACAATAGCAATAAAAAAATTATGAAAAAAAAACAAAGAAGAAATATTAATCTATTCCCAGCGATAGGTTCACATTTTCAAATCTCTGTTTGCTGTAAGTGAGATTCTGCTTCGATGTGCAATTAGACTACAAGTGCAATAAGCTGTGATATAACTGCAGTTTCAGAACAATACTCCCCACCTTAGTTCAAATGGAGTTGTGCACATGGTAAGAATGGTAATGGCAGTATGCTTAGCGAATATTCGAAAGTGAATTAGAACATTTACATAACATCCGTAAACTAGCTACGTTATCTGTCTATCTGCATGTATGTATGTATGTATGTATGTATGTATGTATGTATGTATGTATGTATGTATGTATGTATGTATGTATGTATGTATGTATGCATGCATGCATGCATGCATGCATGTATGTATGTATGTATGTATGTATGTATGTATGTATGTATGTATGTATGTATGTATGCATGTATGTATGTATGTATGTATGTATGTATGCATGCATGCATGCATGCATGCATGCATGCATGCATGTATGTATGTATGTATGTATGTATGTATGTATGTATGTATGTATGTATGTATGTATGTATGTATGTATGTATGTATGTATGTATGTATGTATGTATGTATGTATGTATGTTGTAATGTATATATGTATGTATGTATGTATGTATGTATGTATGTATGTATGTATGTATGTATGTATGTATGTATGTATGTATGTATGTATGTATGTATGTATGTATGTATGTGTGCATGTATGTATGCATGTATGTACACATACAGGCAAGGATGAACAAACGCACGCACATAGACGTATGTATGGACCTATGTATGTATAAAACTCCGTCAACATACTATAACTTATCAAACTTGAATAAAAGTTTTTGTTATTAAATTCCACATAACACAAAAAAAAAAAATATCCATGCAAAAAAAAAAAGTATCCTCATATAAGAAAATTGGATGGTTCCCTTTTTTGTAAACACAGTAAAAGAAATAAAAGTAACATGGCTGAAATTATATATGCCAAAAAATAATACATAAGTCAAAGAGTACCAGAAGTGATGCCTTAAAAATGTATGAGTAAGTCTTCTAAAGATGCACAATATAAGATCATTTCAGAAATACTCTCTTGGATATCCCTTTCCTACAGGGTGATAGGGCATCAGTGCATCCTTTTGAATATGAGGAATATATTGAGATTTCAATTATATTTTGATGTGCTTTAATCAATGCAAAAGTATGTCAGGGTGGAAACCTATAAAAAAAATATGCTGAGCAAACTTAAATTGTTTATATTTCAATGCTTCGTTGTGGCTTCTTTATAAATAATAAGGAAAGACATTTTCTTAATTCTTATTTTTGTCTTATACTGTTAATTTAAGCTATAATGGAAGTATCAAAATATAAAAATAGTAATAAGGATGAAAGACAAGATTGGAAAGAAAAAACAATATTATTTTCATCTTTTTTAAGCCGAGAATGCCACTGTCATATGCTGACACGGAGTAATACAGTTCAAACAGTAGGCTTAAAGGGGGGTTTACACGGTCAAACGGTTCGTCGAACACGGTTCGACAGACAAGTGTTTGAAGTGATGTTCGAACGTGTGAACGGGGTATTTGGTTATCGAACACGTTTGTCGAACGTGTTCGACAACCAAATACCCCGTTCACACGTTCGAACATCACTTCAAACACTTGTCTGTCGAACCGCGTTCGACGAACTGTTTGACCGTGTAATTCCCCCTTAAGACTGAAACTGTGAACTAAGAGCTTAAGCTTTTCAAAAATATGAAGTCCCATTAATCAAAAGCTCTATTTAAATAAGTTCTCGAATATTCAGATTGAAATGTGTATGTAAAGAAAAAAAGTAATGGCAATCTCAGCATGATGACGTTTTCAAAATGAAATTCCATTTTAATGATCCTCGGTATTTTTCATATTATATTAAATCGTTACATATTCAAGTTGTATCATACGAGGAAAACCCGGTTTTACGTCACGGACTCCCTTTTCCTACCAAGCGCTAGGACGGTTGCCTTCTTGCGAAGGACTTGTTTTTGCAGATGTAATCGTTACCCTGAGTGACCCCGAAATTAACAAATGGGTCAATAGTCTCTAACTTGGACTTTTATGATAAGGATAAAATTCTCTGCAACTAAACTGCTTCTGTCTTCATCTTCCCTTGTACCAAAAGAAAAAAAAAATATTTATATAAATTAACCGAATTCTTCCGTACGCATTCACACGCATTCACAAAAAATAGACACACCATAGCATTTAGTTACTAATGTCTCTCACCGAGCGTTCAAATGCGTTTACAATTATGGTGATAAAGGAATGTCATCACACTTTAATTGGCAGACATGAGAAACAATACTAAGCACATGTTGTCCCATGTGTCGCTGTTTTTATTGAATACTATATGTGTGTGTGGTGTAGTCACCTTGGCTCAAGCGGTAGCGTCCGCGACTCTGAGGCGTCAGGTCGAGGGTTCGTGCCCCATCACGGACTGAGGTTAGCAAGAGCATGCACTCAGGGTAACGATTACATCTGCCAAAACAAGTCCTTCGCAAGAAGGCAACCGTCCTAGCCCTTGGTAGAAAAGGGAGTCCGTGACGTAAAACCGGAACTATATGTGTGTGGTAAAACGTGCAGAACTTTTTCATTAACTTAAAAATAATCCAGCAAAAAAAAAATAGTAC
Source organism: Halocaridina rubra (assembly GCA_037179515.1). Taxonomy (NCBI): domain Eukaryota; kingdom Metazoa; phylum Arthropoda; class Malacostraca; order Decapoda; family Atyidae; genus Halocaridina; species Halocaridina rubra. The sequence goes on along the minus strand of JAXCGZ010012360.1, from coordinate 13,423 downwards.
TCTTTGGAGGTTCAGTGGAAGCTTCGCCTGCCTCCCGCCCTGGAGGTCGTGAGTTCAACTTTACACCAAAGATATTTTGGGGTAAGAGAGTATGGAAATTGGAAGTAGTCTACGTGGCAAAATGGTAGCGTCCGCGACTCTGTGTCGGCAGGTCGAGGGTTCGCGCCCCGTCACAGACTGAGGTTAGTAAGGGCATACACTCAGGGTAACAATTACATCTGCCAAAACAAGTCCTTCTCAAGAAGGCAACCGTCCTAATCCTTAGTAGAAAGGGAGTTCGTGACGTAAAACCGAAACCAGAGTGAGGAAATTGGAAACCTCGGAGTGTGCGAATGAGAAAAATGGGGCATATGAAATATGTAGCATTCGGCTAACAGATTTAGTAATTGCCAAAGGAATCAAATTTTTTTTTTGGCAAAGATCTGGCAAAGGTGTAAGAAAGAGAAGTGAACTTGGAAGTTTCACGTTGCAGAAACCAAACGCTTTGGATATAAATGTGATTTAACATGTGTACGAGTGACAGAAGAATCACAGATACTGTAAGGAGAGTTTAGTAAATGTTCAAAAAAAGTAGAAAGATCTAAGCCATTGAGAATGAAAGTTAAACGATCAAACAACAAGGCTCACGGAAACCTACTATGATTCACAATAAAAGGCTTAGAAGTTGTTTATTCTCTAGTGAGTGTTAGAAAGACCTAAGATCTCATAGTGATGATTGTGAAAGAAGTCAAGAGATTGAAGGAGAAGCCAAAAATTACAGAAATAATGCGTGCAACTTCAAGGTATAGGAACATAAAAACCGAGGCATAAAAGAGAGTTAATTTTGGTAGTCACCGTGGCTCAAACGGTAGCGTCAGCGACTCTGAGACGTCAAGTCAAGGGTTCGCACCCCGTCACGGTCTGAGGTTAGCAAGGGCATGCAC
>JAXCGZ010012360.1:5000-7500 GCA_037179515.1 Halocaridina rubra | reverse complement strand
ATGGTATATAATATTCTTTTCATGATTGTGACACCAGGACGGGCGAAGACTCATAAAGGAAAGAGACACAAGGATGGGGGGGGGTGTTGTGACTTGTCAGATGTGAAACGATAATAAAAGATGTCTATCGGATATGCAAGAACATTATGTTTAGACATAGGAATAGAAAAGGATCCGTATCTGAAGGAAGACTTAACATCGAGCTGTCCAGGACAGTCTATTTAAGTCTAAAAGACATTCAGGTGACGTATCGCAACGGGCGGAAGCATATATGATATAATATGATATGATATGATACGATATGATATGACATATGATATATGGTATATGATTTATGATATGATATGATATATATGATAAATGTGATATTTATGTTACATATGATATGATATGTATGTATGTATGTATGTGTGTATGTATGTATGTATCTATATATGCATGCATGTGTTTATATATATATATATATATATATATATATATATATATATATATATATATATATATATATATATATATATATATATATATATATATATATATATATATATATATATATATATATATATATATATATATATATATATATATATATATATATATATATATATATATATATATATATATAAAGTGAAGGAGGGGAATCTCTGGACAATTATTTTAAAAAAAATTGCCATCAGTGAGGACTTGAAGAAACACCTTGCCACAAATATCCCTGTTGAAGAGTATAGAGAGAAGCATTTCCCAATGAGGTAACAATTCCCTTCTCCAGAAATGATTCTTTGACACAAATTTCTTGAAGACTTGATGCGCGAACTTTCGAAGGCCTCAAGCCTCCATCATCGTGCAGTTATATAAACAATGATGAATGGAACTTCATTGGAAAAAGGCAATGGTTGGGAAGGTCCGCTTTCGCAATTATTGTGATAATTTTGCAGAGCTTCAACTCCTTCACTTTATATCACCAGATTCCTTGGACAGGCACCGAAGAACAATAGGATTTAAACACTGGTTGTTGATGAGTTACTCTTGGCAATAGACACTCTAGTCATGTGCAAGAGGAGCTTCCCAACCATCGTCTTTTTCCAAGAAAGTTCCATTCATCAGTGTTTATTCAACTGCTCGACGATGAAAGCTTAAGGCCTTCGAAAGTTTGCACAACAGTCTTCCAGACTCTTGTGTCAAAGAATCATTTTTGGAGAAGATAATTATTACCTCAATGGGGGATGCTTCACTCTATGCTCTTTAATAGTAAGTTAGGCATGGTGTTTTATCTGTGTAAAATTCTGGAATCCTATCTGATGCCAATACTTTGTAATGATTTGAGGTGTTGCATCCCTCCCACCACTGCCGAGGTCGTGTAACACTCGCCAAGCAGCATATTACTCTCACAGGTCGTGTGTGGAGATTTGTAGCTAGCGGTGTGGTCGGTGCAGTGACCGCTTTTTCCTTTTTATTTCCAGAACTCTCTCCTCCTTCTGTCTGTCCTAATTCTTATCATCAATCTTCCTTCAATAAAAGTGATCTATCGTCATCTCAAGACCTAATCCTGCCATATCTCTAGGTCTTCATTACTTAGATTATTGGTTCGGCCTGTCCTTTTCCTATTGTTTATCATTTTCTTACTGCTGCCTTGTCCTTAAGCTTCCACATGTTCATCGTCTCAATGTTCTTTTGGTTCCCGGGCTCGATGAGGGCAAGTTTCTTGCATGTTCCAGTGTCAAACTCTTGAGGAAACACACACACACACATACACAGGCACACGCAAACACACACACACACATACACACACACACACACACACACACACACACACACACACACACACACACACACACACGCACGCACACACACACGCGCGCATATAGATAAGTATATATATATATATATATATATATATATATATATATATATATATATATATATATATATATATATATATATATATATATATATGTATATATATATATATATATATATATATATATATATATATATATATATATATATATATATATATATATATATATATATATATATATATATATATATATATATATATTTATATATATATATATATATATATATATATATATATATATATATATATATATATATATATATATATATATATATATATATATATATATATATATATATATATATATATATATATATATATATATATATATATATATATATATATATATATATATATATATATATATATATATATATATATGCATATATATGTACATATATATGTATATATATATGTGTATGTATATATGATATATATATATATATATATATATATATATATATATATATATATATATATATATATATATATATATATATATATATATATATATATATATATATATATATATATATATATATATATATAGTTTTTATATACTTGGCATGATTTAAGAAGAATGTATCTTACATAATTCTATGCTAAATTGCATTAACTAAGTATAACTTTTTTTTAGTTAAA
>JAXCGZ010012359.1:10000-29668 GCA_037179515.1 Halocaridina rubra | reverse complement strand
TATATATATATAATATATATATATAATATATATATATAATATATATATATATAATATATATAATATATATATATATATATATATATATATATATATATATATATATATATATATATATATATATATATATATATATATATATATATATATATATATATATATATATATATATATATATATATATATATATATATATATATATATATATATATATATATATATATATATATATATATATATATATATATATATATATATATATATATATATATATATATATATATATATTTCTAATAAACTAAAAAGTATTAACATATATTTTTCTGAGAAATATAGCAAAAATGCTTCTACACACAAAAAATATCAGAATTTATCTATAACACTGTTCTTTTACTCTGGCTAATATACATAAATGCAAACATACTGAAAACATAAATCAATAAAGTACACAATGCACTCTTTGCTCTTCAATACGTATATAATGCACACTCTTTCCCCTTCAATAGGTACTCAATGCACTTTCATTGCATTTATGCAAAATGTTTCAAAACTTTGTGCATTGAAAAACTAAAACTGATGTCACAGTTGTAAATAACAATATTATATTTTAAGACAGACCTCATTTCCAACAGAGGAATGAACAGCTAAACTACAAATTCACCGGAAGGTCATATTCCTCGATCACTTTGTTTTAGCTCCTTGGGGATAAAGCCACCACCACCATGACAGGCTAAGTGGGCATGGATATTCTGTCGTGAATGGTAGTCATAAGCAACATTCACTAGAAGTTAATATACCCCGAGGGAATAGGACTGGACGCCCAACACCTTGAACACGGGTGTGTTACTTCCTGAATCAGGTATTCTAACCACTCCACTACCAATTCATTATACTGTATTACCAAAAAAATTATAAACTACAGATGAACAAATCTGCTTACTTTACACAAAAATATCAGATATATATAATTCTAAATACCCAGAGTGCTGTACTTATTGCAAGATAAACACAAAGGATGTGGGTAATTCACTTTTTCCTCACAGTGGCTATTACAATGAATAAGCGTTTATGTATATTATATACAACCCACTTATATCAAGTGCCAGAAGACCTACAATACATAACCAGTCAGACTACATCACCATGCGTGGATAACTCATTTCACTCTCACGGTGGCTAAAAGTTTAAATTTTAATATGATCTTGTTAAAAAGGGTAACCCCCGGTGCTCTAGGATTACTCATATATACAAGGCAAGTCACTTCACCTAACCTAACCTACCCCAGCCTGACCTAACAATTTATGGAGTTATTTAACTTTACATGGGGTTCCGGAGGTTACTCATCTTTACAAAATCCATTTAATCATATATTACATATCTCACTTGCATCATGTAAGAGACCAACAATACAAAACAAGTCATTCTCCATCTCTCTGTTGCAAGACTCCTGTTCTGTATGTGAATCCACAGTGCATGAGTCTCCTTTACTATTCAATTCAAACAACACTTTTGCATTTACAAACCATGAGGTTGCCCGGTCGAATGCTTAATAGCTCTAGTTGTAATTTTTAATTATTTTCAGTACAAGCAACCTTCTCCCATCAGGATAGGCAAGGTGGCCAAATCAAAAGGAAGAATACTCCATGTTACAAGTTATTTCAATTTTTTTAATTTGCTATGCTCTTTCATTTCATCTAAACAATAGAAAAGTTTGTATTCCAACACAACATAACTAGAGTGATAGGAACTTATTCCCAGGGCATAGGTGGGTACAAGTTTAAGAAATAGTGTAAAGGCAATATGGGTATGAGTCAATGTAAAAAATCATTATTAAGCACCATATATGAGTACAGATATTAATGTAAAAAATTAAAGAAGAGTATGTATCATGTGTCATTAAGTTTCCCCATAATGGGAATGGACACCGATTGAAGCTAGGAAATTAAAGCGGGATGACCTACCTAGCATCCCAAAATGGGCTCGATCGCAGGTCTGTCACTCTACTTAGGTGACAGATATGCAATCGAGCCTATTGCAGGGCATGTGGAAGGGCATCCAGCCTTAACTCCCAGATCGAATTGGTCAGTGTCCATCCCCAAAATGGGGAAGAATAGTGACACAAGAAACAAAAACTTAACATTTAGGAAGAGTATGTTAGAGAAAAGCCATAAGTAAAAGAAAAAATTAAGTATGAATATTGTACCTGTAATCACACTGCTTAATGTATGTTACAAATACTATAAATACACTCAAATTTCTATTATAAATTTTATTTCATTTATAAAATAAAAAAAAGGAAAGAGTTCAGCATCATTTGGAATTTGACTATGACAGTGCACATATCAGCATCTATGGATGTCTGTAGCCACTTGATTATACTTTTTGCATTTACCATTAGCGATATGGTAGTTTTTCCATATATTACGTAAGAAAGTCCACAACTTCATCAAGTTCTCTCTGTTTGGCTTGTTTATGAGCCCACCTCGCCTCAGCTGTTTCAGGAGTCAATTTCCATTTGTCGTGATATATACGAAGTCCGCAAGTATGACACTTCTTGCCCTCTTGGAACGGCGGGGTCCTAATATAAGTGTCCAGACACTTGTTGTGGTAGACATGGCCGCAGTAAACACGCTCGACATGGTATGGAGATGATTCGTCACTAACGACCTCCTGTAAATGATCATTAGTGCGGTATAAATGACTGTACACTGGAGTTTCTAACATTTTAAGTTAGCAAGTTTTTCTCACAGTCGAACAATATGCATATAGAACAATTATTGTCTATTGATGTTGTTCCCTATGCTGCCTGACCAAACAGCTCCGAGTCTTTAAGGAAGACCACTGTCGATCCTGGGCATTCAGGGAGAGAATGAGTAGGTGGAGAAAGTGGTTGTGCGAAGTGCAGTCTTCCATGTGTTTTCCAGGTTGCTCTCAATTTCTCCGACTAAAAATCGAGAAGTAACTGCTAAAGAGTGTTTCTTAGAGGAGAAAGAAAATGAGTTATTGTATGTGTGTAGAAAAAAAGAGGTAATCGCCCATGGGACAAAAGTGTCTCCCAGGTTCTCGTGCACCTATAGAGGCAGGATTAATATCTTAGTTCTATAACATGCTCCAACATTCCATGGATTGATTGAACCCTGCAGGGTTACCACACCTAAACAAAATTATCAGGTATTAATACATCTTACCTTTGGGTCTAACGGCAATGCATTTTGCTTACAGAATTTGCACTCCATGTCGACATATTTTCGGACTTCAGATATTAGGAAGGATATCACAGGTTCCAAAGATGGTTTCAACACAAAGGGAGGGTCTTTAGGTCTCTTTTTAGCAGGTGGCACAACACACTGACGCGCTATCTCATTCGCCTGAGCCAAAAACCAACGCTTAAATAGAGCAGGAAAGTTGCATCCTTTTTCTTCAAGGCTGATGAAAAAAAATAGGAGGGGTAACTAGTTTGTTTCCTATAAAGTACATCTTATTTACATAATTAAAAATAAAACAATGTCATCATACTACAATGATAAAAAGATAAGGATTATTAAAATCAACAAATGAAGTAAATTTGTACGAAAAAACAAAAAACACATCTGTACTTAGTGTGCTCATTCATGAGGAATATTTAGTGAAAGTTGCAATTATTTTAGCAATCTATAAGTTTTATATATTGTATCTAATGTGATAAGGAAATTACCTCACTTGCTTATCCGGATAATTTTCTGGAACAACAATATTATATCTGATAAAATAGACGCCTTGAATGACCTTCAACACTACAGAAGACGATCTCTGTTTTAATTTAAGTTCGTCTGATCCAGCGATCAACTTCCTTTTAATGGTGGATATTTCGTCAGAACAGCAGCAAAGAGGGTTCTCGTCAATAAATGTACGTACAAACCTCAGTACATTTAATACCTGAGGAGTAAATATTATTAATAATACAAGACATAACTATTTTACAAGATAGTTTATGCTATCATTAACCCCTTAACATACTAACCCAACATATCTCACAGTCTATTTCTAGAAATTTTAGACTTTCTATGAGATATCTCATGGAAAAATTTAAATGCAAATTTATGATTAATACAGAATATCTCGCGATGCACTGTTGTTTTCGGCTTCTACGAAGTATCTTGTTTATCGTACGCCTGGTAGCAGAGATTGATGTCGTTTCAGTGTGTTACAGCATAAGTTTGTACACCTCCATACAAGATATCTACGGATAGGCCAAATTGTGGTGTACATCTTCCACGAGATAACTCGTAATAGACCAGAAAAAGACCATCGAATTGAGTTCTTACTAATAATTTCTTTTTATATAATTAATAATGATTTTGATTTTATATTAAGATTTATGGGGTCTAAATATCTAATATTTTCAATTAATTAAATAAAAAATTAAATCCATTTTGACTCGGAATGTTTAAAAAAATTAATCTGTTAGGGGGTTAAAAGCTTTTGATAAATATAAACGCTAATACCTAATTCTTTTTGGACCTTGTAAAGAAAAGCAACCCCAAGGTGCTCTAGAGTTAGTCACATTTAAAAAGGAAGTCATCAAAGCTAACCTAACATTTTCAGGGTTATATAACTTTACATATGACTCTGGGAGTTACTCGTCTTTGTAAGATCTATTTTTTCTTTTACCACTTGTTTCTTGGAACAAACACTTTTACTAATGATGATCTATTCTTTCCATACTTCAGACATCAAAGATTAAATAATTATTTGATACAGTACTTAAAAGAAAAGTGCAAGAAGGGGCTGCTGTAACACAATGCTTAGAGCACTCGCACACATGGCACGGGAGAGGAAATGTAGGATTTTTATTACGGGAGATTTTAATCATAAAGAGATAGATTGGATACATCTTGACCCACACAGTAGTGAGGACTCATTCGGGGAAAGATTCCTATCTAGGGAATTTCCTACACCAACATGTAATGGAACCAACGAGGGCCAGGGGTGGAGATGAGCCATCACTACTTGATCTAGTATTCACAGATAACGTGCTGGATATTGGAAAAATTGAGTATGAACCACCAATTGGAAAGAGTGACCAATGTGTGTTGTTAATGGAGTATATTATTGAAGATATTCTGCGTGAAAGTAGAGGCACTGAGGACATGAGGAGGAACTATCCGAAAGGAGATTGCATTGAAATGAATGAGCTTTTTGCAGTTAATTACTGGAGAACCTTATTTTACAACAAATCTGCACAAGAAATGTACAACATCTTTTGGGAGAAATATGGGAAGATAGTAGAATGCTGCATACCTGTCACCAAAGTAGATGTAATTCATGCCAGAGAGAAATGGTTCGATAACGAGTGTAAAAGAGCTAAGGAGTGGAGAGACAAATACTGGAAAAGGTATAGGAGGAGAAAAAACAAATGCCTGGCAAACCTACAAAAGCAAGAAATGATTACCTAAGTAAAAGAAGAGAGGCAGAGAGAGACTATGAAAGGGACATCACCAGAAAGGCTAAAGAAAATCCCAAGCTTTTCCAAAGCTTTATCAGAGGAAAACTGAAGGTAAAAGAACAGGTTTTAAGGCTTAAGAGAGCGGATGGCAGTATCACTGAGACGGATGAAGAGATCTGCAAAGAATTGAACAATGAGTTTCAGTCAGTATTTACAGTAGAAAATACTCCATCCCCTCAGATTGCAGAGACAGAAGCTCACGGGTCGGTATTGAAAACATCAACCTTTCAGCCACAGAGGTATGCAAAGTGCTGATGGAGTTAGATGTCCATAAAGCTACAGGTCCTGATGATATATCCCCTCATGTACTTGAAAAATGCGCAAACTCAGTATCAGTGGCACTAAGTATCATATTTATAAAGTCACTGGAGTCAGGGGAGATTCTAGATGCTGGAAACAAGCAAACGTGATACCTATCTTCAAAAAGGGAAGGAGGGATAGGGCTCTAAACTATAGACCAATTTCCTTGATCAGCATAGTTTGCAAAGTTATGGAGAAACTACTAAGGAAACATATCTCTCTTTACTTGGGATCCTTCAACTTTTTGTCAGTGAGACAACATGGCTTCAGAGAAGGTAGATCAACAGTATGATTAGTGGGTTGGCCATGGCACCAGCCGCCCGTTGAATGACTACGACTGAAGGTATCAGGATGCAACTAGGACTGGTCCAGACAGTTCCAGGTTGAGTCTTCATTCAGGACAGTTCTTTCCTCATGCCTACATCTACACTGAATATTCTGGCGCATTCATTACACATCTCTTGTAATTCCATTACATTTGACAAGTCACAACATTCCCTACATCTGTCTCTATTACAATCTTTTTCCTCACATTTGTTATTATTTATGGAAGGTCCACAGCTAATGGCCCCCAGTACCCGGCATAGAGGGGTGCGAAGAATCTCCGGGGATCGTGTTGACTCCACTATTGGCTTGAGGGCAGACACGCCTGGTGGTAGGAATGGTTCTGCCCTTAACCTTGCACCTCCCGATAGATCTGCTTCTTTCACTCTTCACTATTCTAACATTCGTGGGCTGAACGCTAATCTTTCGTCTGAGGAACAGCACTTGGGCACTTGCCTCCCTAACCTCCTCCTCCTATATAAAACCCAGCTGTCTACACATGCTTCCACTGACCCATTTCAAATCTCTCACTATAATCTGTATACTCGTTTTCGCTCCAAAGGTGGGGTCTGTGTTTACTGCAACACTAACACTCCTACTGCGAGGCTCATGGACCTTGAATCTCCTGACTTTGATGTTCTCTGGTTAAAAATCTATCTCTCAACTACTACTATCTTCCTTTGCTTCTGCTACTGTTCTCCAAACTCCACCGAGTTTGTGTCTTTCTTTGAATATCTGTCCTCGTGCCATGAGTCCTTGCTATCTTCTCACACAAATGCTGAAGTTCTCTACATTGGAGACTTCATTGTACACCACAGTGAGTGGCTTCATTCTTCTCACACTGATGTGGGAGGAAGCGAGGTCCTTGCTTTCTCTATTACTCACGATCTGGAGCAAATTATCAAACATCCTACACACTTTCCTTATCGTCACGAACATGCTGCAAACACTCTTGACCTATTTTTTACTTCTAACCCTTCAAACAACTCTTATTCTGTGCTTTCCCCTCTTGGTAAATCTCGCCATTCTATGATCTCAGTCTCTTCCATTTTCGCTCCCCCACCACCAGTCCCTCCTACTCAGCGCTGCCTTTTATTATAGCTAGGAATCGCTGTACTGCTCAGATTCGAAGGTCTAAGGCTTCCTTTATAAGAAGGAAAGTTGATGGCCTTAAATCCTCTCCCACTGACAAATGCTTCTGGTCCTTAGCAAAAAACCTCTCCAAAAACTTCTGTAACTCAAGCCTTCCCCCTCTCATTCGTTCTGATGGTTCTATAGCTTGCTCTCCCACTGACAAAGCCACTCTCTTTGGCTCTCATTTTTCTGCCAACTATTCTATCAATGATTCCAGTACTCCTGTTCTTCAGTCTTTACCCCTCTTTAACCCTATGCCCTCCCTTATCCTTTCTTCACACAAAGTTCATAAGGTTCTTCGCTCGCTAAAGACGAACAAGGCATCTGGTCTCGATGGTATCCCTGCAAGGTTCCTTAAGGAGTTTGCAGATGAACTGGCTCCCGAGCTTTGCCGTCTTTTTCGCCTCATTCTGTCAACCAGTATCTATCCTTCATCTTGGAAGCATGCTCTAGTTCAGCCTGTTCCTAAGAAGGGTGACCGCTCTATTCCTTCTAACTACCGACCTATTGCTCTAACCTCCTCTATTGCTAAAGTTTTCGAAACTTTGCTCAATTCTCACTTCTTGAAACGTCTTGAATCTAACTCACTTATCTCCGATCACCAGTACGGCTTCCGCAAGGCAAAATCCACTGGTGATCTCCTGTCCTATCTTACTCATGTATGGTCATCTTCTCTGAGGAATTATGGGGAATCCTTAGTCGTCGCCCATGATATCTCTAAGGCTTTTGACAGAGTCTGGCACAAGGCTCTGTTGGCCAAACTCCCTTCCTATGGCTTTACCCCTTTTTTCTCTTCTCTGATTTCCAGTTTTCTTCCTGACCGTTCTATATCTGTAGTTGTTGATGGCGCCACATCTAGCCCTTTCTCTGTTACCAGTGGTGTTCCACAGGGCTCTGTTCTTTCACCTACTCTCTTCCTTCTCTTCATCAATGATCTTCTACAATCCCCATCTTCCTCTCTTCTGCATGCCTTTGCTGATGATTCTACCTTTCACTTTTCCTCTGCCCTTTCTTCACAACCTTCATCTGTTACTCGTAATCAATCTCGTATCACTCTTTCTTCTACTCTTAACTCCGATTTGCAGAGAGTATCTGAGTGGGGCACTCAAAATTTAGTTAAATTCAATGCCTCCAAGACACAGTTTCTGGCTATCTCTTTATCTTCTTCTCCTCCTGATAACCCTATTGTCTTCGAAACTAATGAAATATACCCTCTTAACTCTATCAACATATTAGGAATCTATATAGCCTCTAACTTGTCTTGGAGGAATCATATAATCCAAATTTCTAAATCTTCATCTAAAAAATTGGGAGTTTTGTTTCATTTTCATCATTACTTTTCCTCTTTGCAGTTACTTAAAAATTTACAAAGGTCTTATCTGTCCCTGCTTAGAATACTGCTCACACATCTGGGTGCTTCTTCCTTTACTTATCTTCTTGATAGGGTTGAATCTAAGGCAGTCAGACTCATTAATGATCTTTCTCTTCTAACCTGGATTCTCTCTCTCTTCGCCGTAAGGTATCTTCCCTTTCTCTCATCGCTACTACTTCCATCGCTGCTCTGATGAGTTGGTGAGTTGCATCCCTCCTCCACTGCCGAGGCTGCATAACACTCGCTAAGCGGCCTCATCTCACAGGTACTGTGTGGAGATTTGTAGCTCGCGGATTGGTTTGTGCAGCAACTGCTTCTTTCCATCTACCTCCAGACTCTGGAACTCTCTCCCTCCTTCTGTCTTTCCTAATTATTATGACCTTTCATCCTTCAAAAAGCAGCTCTATCGTCATCTCAGAGCCTAGTCCTCTGTACTTTGACTGATTTTTTCTGTCTGTCGTTTTCCTTTATGTGACATTATCTCATCTCTGCCTTGTCCTTAACCTTTTTCTTTTCCTTTGTCTTGGAATTTTATCGTGCCCAGGCCTCTATTTATGAGGGCAGTTTCTGCCTGTCCTCGGTGTCACACTCATAAAAAAAAAAGTAACAAACTTATTAGAATTTTATGATGAGGTAAGCTGAATCTTACAGGAAAGAGAGGGCTGGGCAGATTGCATATTCCTAGACTTCCAGAAAGCATTTGACACTGTCCCACATGGGAGACTTATTAGGAAGCTGCAAGCAATGGCTAGAATAGGTGGAAATGTCTTGGAATGGATAAAAACTTACTTAGAAGGAAGAGAACAGAGGGTTAGAGTAAGACACTCAGTGTCTGAAAGGAGAAGAGTTAGTAGTGGAGTTCCACAGGGTTCAGTTTTAGGGCCACTTTTGTTCTTTGTATATGTAAATGACCTACCAGAGTCTGTAATTTCATTCATGAATATGTTTGCAGATAATGCAAAGATTGTGAAGAACGTAAGAAATGAGAACAATGGTAGAGAACTTCAGAAAGATCTAAATAGGCTGCATGAGTGGTCAGAAAAGTGGCTAATGAAATTCAATACTTCAAAATGTAAGGTACTGAAAATGGGTACAAATGCAAGAAGGCCCAAGCTTGACTACTCGGTGGCTGGAGTACAACTTCAAGAGACAGAAAATGAGAGAGATCTAGGAGTAAACATACTGGCAGATTTGTCTCCATAAATGCATATAAATGGCATAGTAAGGGCAGCATATGCTTTCTTATCAAATGTAAGGGTAGCCTTCAGGCACATGGACAAAACTTGAACATGCAGCCCCCTTTTGGAATCTGCACTTGAAAAAGCACGTAGCTAAGCTTAAAAGAGTTCAAAGACATGCCACGAAACTGGTGCCAGAAATACGTAATCTCAGTTATGATGAGAGGATGAGGGAATTAGACTTACCATCACTCGAAGCTAGAAGATTGAGAGGGATATGGTGACAGTCTTTAAATTCCTTCATGGTTATGATAGAGTGGATAGGGATCGATATTTTGATATGGCTGGCTCTAGAACTAGAGGTCATAGTTTGAAGCTTCGTAAGAAAACTTCATTGCATGATGTAAGGAAGTACTTTTTCAGTGTAAGAGTAGTTGATAATTGGAATTTGCAAAGCGAGGAGGTAGTTAATGCTAACTCAATCCATAGTTTTAAGGACGGGTATGATAAGTATCACTAAGTACAAAATGGAACCGATCAGGAGACGGGAAGATACGAGCTTTGGGCTCTTGCCAGTAAGCACAATTAGGTAATCACTCGACTTGAGAAGTAGCAGAATCATGTTCAAGCCCACAGCGAGGTGCTAGGAAGGACATCCAGCCTTAATTTCACAACTCCAACCTGTCTGCAGCCAATCCCATTTAAATGGGGATTAACAGTGACATAATATATGGTACACAAGAGCATTCATAAACATTCAATGACATATAAAGACCAACAGTGACACAACTTATAACTGATACTGTCTTATTTAAGACACTCTAATCAGAAACAATATGATGAGCTTTACCTGAGGCTTCCCAAGATACTTGTCTGCTTCTTCTTCACAAAGTTTTGTCAAACCATCAAGAAGTTTATCAGATATATGTCTGCTCTTCAGTTCAATCAAAGCTCGACTGTTAGGGTAATCAGGACCAAACTGGAAGCAAGCAACCATTTGCTTGTACTTTGTTCTCCTGAAAGTAAAATCAAAGGGCATATGAGGACCAGATTTTACGAAATAGAGATAGGCAGCAACTTCAGCTTGCACGTACATTGTCTTGCAATGCCCTGCAACTTCAGCATTATAATAACTGGCATTAAGATATGTCTTAGTGTTATTTTTAGAAATATGATCAATAGACTGAATCTTCAGGGGAAGATATAATCCAATTGCATAAAAGTCTTACCTTTAATACAGGAATAAATAATGAACTACCTTACAGTGTCACATTGAAAAACATTTTTCTTGAATAGTAATGAATCATGAAACAATAACTTACTCAATATTGACTCGAACCATGGCAGGAACACATGCTTCAACTGTGCTGTCGGCGATAACATTAGGAACACACTGCCGCAACTCAGCTAACTCAGTTTCCAGGATTCCCATTTGTTGAAATATTATCTGAAAAATAGTTATAATGAGTCAGTTTGATATTTCACAAAAGACCAGGAGTTATGAAAAAGTCGAGGAGTTACATCTACAACCACTTGAAGCTAAAAAACAGCGGGAAAGACATGTCAACAGTTACTGAAGTCCTGACCAATCACTTCCAGCTGCAGACATTAAAATATAGTTAAAAGTTGGTCTTATCAAGGACTAATTTCATGAAGTTGTTGTTGTTGAAGATATTGTTATATTAATGACCCCAAACATTTAATGGTGCCCACAGGGTACTGAGTGGCTATTATAGAAAGAACACAATTGCCCTTGCCTTCTTATTCCAATCTAGATCTAACAAATAAAAAACATAAGCAAGTCATGTTGGGGAGTTAAATTCAGGGCTTCTAGGGTGGGAGCTATACATATGTGCACTTCTGCTACTATGCACAAGGTAACCATTATTGACAATTTACAACTCAGATTAGGTTAAGTTACACAAAAGACTAATTTATTAGAGGTGAGGTAGAAAATAGAAAAAAACGTTTAGGACCCAACAGTAGTCAACGACACCAGTAACAAAGCTCTACATTAGCACAAACCTAAAATGAAAGTTGTCACTTAGAAGACAGTAGCTTGGCCAAACTGCATGTCAGTAACATATTCCCATTATAAATCAGTGACAAAAAAAAAAAGATATTGAGTGTGCTAGTCGATTAAGGTTGCAGGAAATAAATCTTTACCTCTGTACCTATAAACAAGTATTTAAATAACCATCAAATTTCAGTCAAGAATATTAAATGTAATGTACCTTCATATCATATTTCAGTATTGGGGCCAATGTAGAGTAGGGAAACGAAGTACTCGGGTCTGATCTCAACACAGGGCATTGGGAAGTACATCAAGAATTTATCCCCCAGCTCCATTATATCTTTATCCACCCTCATTCAAAGATGACTAACTGTGACACATAAAATTAAGCATCATATATTAGTAATGTACCAATAACACCCTCTCCTCCCCAGCCAGTATTTCTGCATCAGGAGCCCATGGAGGAGCTAGGCAAAATTCCCCATTATGAAAATAGCTATGTGACGTAGACACCGAGCCTGAGCAGAAAACGTCACTTTTTGCTATGATGCTCTATAAATTTAGGTCATTTTTACCATTAGGGCCACAAATGATATTTGCATTCTAGTTGGATAAAGTTACATAGCTTCTGTATGGAATTTTGGGCCACGACACACATGTATTATTCCTTCTGCAGCAATACTTATAACTCACATTAACTTTACCTAACCAATGAGCAAGGGTCACATATTGTTGCACCTTTGACTGGCTATCATGTTACGAATTACCCTTTTTACCACTATATAAAATGCACTAGCATCTGATTCCAATTAAACATATCCTAATTTTGTGTAATAGCAGAATAATACCATTATGGATACAAAACATGAAAAATAGTGATTATCTTGCTTATGTATTCCAGAATAGATGAGCCTTACAATGCATGATATCCTTCGCCTTAATTCCCCGGCTCTAGTAAGGTATGTATCACCCTCCCATCTATACCATTTCATCCATTACTCTAAATTACCATTCAAATGTGAGTGGAAATAGACAGGCTGCAAACGGGGAATTAAGGCTCAATTGCCCTTTCTAACGCTCCACGGTGGGCTCTAACACAGGTCGGTCACTTCCTGAGTCAAGTACTCTAACCACTGCACTACTGCGGTCCTACTGTGTCTACACCCATGTATGGGGGGTCTAACTGCATACATGAAAACGAAAATATTCACTTTACACCATTCAAAACTAATTCCTTTTACTATTATCGAGGAAAACTGTGACTTTGACCTGAAATACAGATGCATCATGATTGACAAATTTGTCTAGCTTTGTCTTTTGGCATTAGTAAAATGTCTTTCGTAATTCGTAAAACATGTCAAAAGGCATTAAAAGACAAATGCCATATTCCACTTTACATTCTAATGCGTCAGTACTGATCCCCATTATTGGGGGTGGTCATACAGACTGGAGCAGGGGAATAATAGCTGAGTGTCCTTTCAAACAACCCAGGATGGGCTCGATTGCGGGTTTGTCGACTCTCAGGTCGGGAAATCTAACCACTATGATGCCGTGGCCCCCTACCATATTCCAATAACTTTACGAAAACATGTGCGGACATATCAGCAAACTTCATTATCTTCATATTTAACACCAGTCATTACTCATATCAACATCAAAACCATGAAAACTCATATTATTTTCTTCCTAAGAATATTTTATATGAAAATTTATACCTACTTCAGTACTTAATTAACTTCCAGGAAAACCTACACGCACTGACAACTTCTGTTTGTTGACACTTTTACTGTAACCAGTGTTGCCAGAATGACGAGAGAAATGGGAAAGGAATTGTTACCAGACTCATATATTTAGCGCTGAAATTAAGAAGTAAAAACCAAGTACTGTACGGTATATTAAATAAAATTAAAGTGTGAATTTTAGCGCACACACACAAGAGTTTTAGAATCTTGAGTGTTATACATAGCTATGAAATGAAAATATTTTCATTGCAAATAACATTCTGTACTATATATATATATATATATATATATATATATATATATATATATATATATATATATATATATATATATATATATATATATATATATATATATATATATATATATATATATATATATATATATATATATATATATATATATATATATATATATATATATATATATATATATATATATATATATATATATATATATATATATATATATATATATATATTGTTGTCTTTATGAGAGTAGTCTCCGTGGCAAAATGGTAGCGTCCGCGACTCTGTCTGAGGTGGCACGTCGAGGGTTCGCACCCCGTTACGGACTGAGGTTAGTAAGGGCATACACTCAGGTTAATGATTACATCTGCCAAAACAAGTCCTTCGCAAGAAGGCAACCGTCCTAGCCCTTAGTTGAAAAGGAGTTCGTGACGTAAAACCGAAACCAACACGTTGTCTTTATGAGATGTGCATCGTTTTGTGTGTCACAATTAGACCCCATTCGGAGAGGGTTGGACACAGACATGCTGGAGCTGAGGATTAATGCTAGACGATCTTCCAGTGCCCCACAATGGGATCGAACCCATGTTCATTGCTTCCTGATTCAAATTCTCTATCAGTGAGATACTGCTGTCCATTTATGAGGTATTCTTTTATTTTTTAATAAACAGCTATTTCTTAACCCAATCTAATCTGAATTTTATTCTTGCCAGTATTTAATATGAATAAAAGGTGTAATAAGTATATATATATATATATATATATATATATATATATATATATATATATATATATATATATATATATATATATATATATATATATATATATATATATATATATATATATATATATATATATATATTATATATATATATATATATATATTATATATATATATATATATTATATATATATATATATAATACAGTGCATATACACTTAAGACTGGGTTTCTTTTCCTCCAATACCATAATACCGTATCACTAAAAATATTCTCAATTTAATCCTGGAGGGAAATTTAGGTTATTTTTATTTCTTATATATTAAATATTTCTTATTCTTTCTTACAAATTTCTTAAGTCATTATCCATTTAACAATCCTTACTGTTCAAATTACCTACTTTCCATATTAATTAGAGGAGAGGTCATATAAAGGAACTTTATCAACCTCTTCCATCATGCTAAGGTTCACTATTGTGTAGTTTCTGATAAAAAGCTAATAAAAAACAACTTCATTAACTTCTTTCATCAATCACGGTGATACAACACATAGAGAGTATAATTATTGTGTAATTTCTTGTTCCAGTTTTCATGAACTCTTGGCAAATAAAAACAAGGCGTTTTAAGAAACGTCAATACCTCTGGCTTCATACATTCCAACAAGTCTCTCTCTCTCTCTCTTGCCTGTGAAGGCATATGTATCAACAGTGATTGCAATTGTCACTAAATTTGACAATTATTATCATTATGCATTTTTATTTCAGAAAGTGAAACAACTGCAATGTTACTGCTAATTTACATTGTAAGAGGCTATTGGCATTCTTTGGAAAATTAAAATATTCATTGCCTTCAGATTAACTAGTTGCTTCATTCCCATACATACCTATACAATGGCTGCAATCCCCCTTGTAAGAGTTTAGCCGAGTCAAAGCACATCCATTCACTCCTCTTGCTTTCCTGGTGATAGAGGGCTGCTAGAATTCCCTCCACCGCCTTGCTTGGGTCATCTACAGGGTTATTAGCCAAGGGTTTCTGCCGTGAGGCCCAACAGCCACAGCAATTTCATTCCCAAACCATAAAATTAAGACATTGTAATAGTGCAATTTTACTCCACAGAGTGTGATCCTGAGCTTCTGTCTCTCTCATGAGAATTAATAAAGGGTACCAAAGAATCACAGATATTATACAGTGTTTTTCAATGTAGGAAGATACATACCGAGCTCAAGTAGAAGTACACAGGTTACAATACATATATACTTATACAATGGCAATAATCTCTAGTATAAGGAAGTTGGCCAGGTCAAAGCACACACTCATAAGAAGATATTACACCTTAATCACTTCTCTTTGCTACTTGGGGATAAAGGGCTGCCACAATCCCACCTCTCGAAACACACATTCACAAAAATCTATTACATCTTAATCACTTCTCTTTGCTAATTGGGGATAAAGGGCTGCCTCTCTCTCCATGTCCGCAAATCTTCCCACCTGCACTTTCCAATATACTGTACTCATTCTTTATCCTGTCCATCCAAGTCACACCCAGAGAAAACCGCAGCATCTTCATATCTGCCACCTCCATCTTTTTGTGAGCGAGACCGTTTCTAAGCTGTACAACACAGCGGGTCTTACTACTGTCTTACAAACTTAACCTTTTACATTTGCAGGTACCCTTTTATCACATGGAACCCTTTGTTACTCTTCTCCATCCTGCCTGCACTCTTTCTTCACATTTCTACCACACTCTCGATTCCTTTGAATAGTTGACCTTAAATGATTAAACTCATCCACCTTTGCTACCTATATGGACTACATCTTCACCACTCCACTGCCCTACCTCTCATTGATACTCATGCGGACTTTCATTCCCCTTCTCTCCAGCGCATACCTCCACCCCTCCAAGTTTGCCTCAACCTTTTGAGTAATAATCCAAAAATCTATATGAAAAGCCCAGTACAGTATGATCATTTAGATGTAATCACAACCTTAAAAAGGCTGACAAACCTTCAAAACTCCTGGATTACATTAAAAAAATATAAGTATTATGTACATTTTATTAATATACAGAGGTAAGCTGGGAACAATCACAATGAAGTACGAAACAGCAGACTTATGCAGGTCATCTTCGGGGATATCAACTCTTCAATGTGAAGGGTAGACATTTTCTACATATATTCACATAATCCTTTCTAGAACATAGGGTGCTGCAAGAAAAAATAACAATGTGAAATCAATATAAAATACTTCTTGGTTAATTTTAATATCATTGTAAGACGTATAAGTGTATTATTTCATAATACCTGTACTGTAAAATATTAGAATTGAGTCTTACATATGTAACTTAATAGTAAATAAATAATAACTCATTCCATGTATCACAATTATATCACATATATATCCCCATATGGGGGTGGACACAGACAGTGTGTGGCTGGGAAATTTAGGCTGGACGCCTTTCCTAGCATCCCACAGTGAGGTCAATTGCGGGTCTCTTAACTCCTGAGTTGAGTATTTTAGCCACTATGCTATAATGGTCCTTCATTCAATATCATACAAAAGAGTAATATATCTATTTACTAAGGTACTCTAAAAAAAGCAGTACAAAAAACTAGGTCATTTATGGCATTGCTACATATTTATGAAATCCGCTTATGTCACAGCATGTGCAAAATTTCTTTGTTGTATGAAAACATATTATGGAATTAATGCTTTCTTAAACCAGATTAGGTTACATTAGATTTTACTGTAATTGAATATTGGCAGATCTCTTCTAGTTACTGCTAAATATTTATGTCTGAAAATACATTCACCTTTCCCCCCCCAAAAAAAAGGATAAAGAAAATGTAATGCAGCAGTGCAATGTACCTATTATCCATGTGGAAAGAAAGGATACCTCTCACACATTACCTGTGTCATACAGTCTTTAAAAACATTAGCAGGCATGCAGACTACATACCATGTGCAGCCCAAATACTAAACCTTGTTGGAGGAAAGGCAATGTCTACTGTACCTGAATTTGCTAAATAATTTTGTTCATAAAAGGCTACTAAAAGGGAAAGGGGAGCAAACAGCTGGAAATCCTATATGTTCTTCTATGAAGAGGACCATAGTAGTGCAGTAATTGAAGCACTCAACTCGAGAAGTGGCAGACCCACAAAGGAGCCCACACTGGGGCATTAGGAAGGACATCCAGCCTTAATTCCTCACCTTCAACATGTCTATGTCCACCCCCATAATGGAGATTAAAATTGACACACAAAACAACAAACTGAAAAGCTGATGGAAGGAGCGAGCAATAGGCTGATGAAGTCTTACACTCTCCCCTTTCTTTGTAAAGCTATGGGCACCCTGTTAGCTTTAACAAACAAACAAACAAACATTCATTTTCATTTTTGTACAATGTTTATTCTTCTAAAATTAAAAATAACTTATAAGTAGACATGTAAATGAACTAATAAGTAAGAGGGTAATATATACAGTTAAATTAGATGTAGCTCTCCTAAAATATAATAATGCTGTCATAAAAATGTTAACAATAATGTTAATAATAAAGTAATAATAACAACACTCGATACAGTATCGTTATTTTCGGCATCATCACCATAATTGTTTTTCTTACAATGAGGATAATTAGTTCTTAATTTAGAGAACAGAGAAGTCGATATCAGTTTACATATAGAGAGGTTAGTGTTAAGGGAAATTGGATTAAATCATTAACTTTAGTTTATGTGTCAGCAGCAACTATTAGTCCAAGAGAAAACTATATAGTTTGCCTTTGAAAGCTGCGAAGGAGTATGCATTTTTAAGATGCTCTGGAATATTGTTCCAGAGTGTTGGCCCTTCAATAGTGATCATCTTTGAACCTGCTTCTTTGTTTGTTCTCTGAACAATAAGCTCACTGCTCTGTCTTGTGTTGGTTCCCCTTATATCCCTGACTGTTTTTAAATCAAATAGCCAGCTAGGATAATGATCCAAAAGTTTGAACACAAAAACATAAATAGCATAAGCAACCATGTTTTCTGCTTGCAGCCACCAAAGTTTATTGAGAGCTGGTGTGATGTGGTCATATTTTCTTATTCCTCCCAAGGCAACTCGAGCTGCAAAATTAATAAGCTCCTGTATTCTGTTTATCTGAGTCTTAGTGGCAGCTCCCCAAACAGTTGTGCAGTAATTAATGTGACTAAGGGCTAGAGATTCAACAACAGTTATTCGAGTGGTAGTCTCAAAATTATCTTTTATAGGTGATAAGTACATTAATGTTCCTGTAACCATTTTGCACTGTTTTGCTAGGTGTAATGATATTGCCGCAAAAATTAATTGTTGTATTTCTGGAATTTGTGCTATATGGAACCTTGAGCCAATAAACATGCATTGTGTTTTACTTTCGTTAATTAACAGCCCAATTTCTTGAAAATAGGTTTTAATTTTGGACAGAGTGTTTTCTGCTCTTAAGGTTAGCTCTGGGAGATTATTAATATCACCACTAAGGAGTGGTTGAGTGTCATCTGCATATTGTATGACTAGACACTCAGAAATGAAAGAAAACAGATCATTTATGTAAATGGAGAAGAGGATAGGACCAAGCCCTGTGGAACACCAAATTAATAAATTTTTTAGCATAGAAATAATGTTATTAAGACGTATAGACAGTCTGCAATTAGATAGATACTTTCTAAACAAGCTCAGATCAATATTTAGGTTAGTACATTTACTTATAAGAATTTCATGGTTTACACTGTCGAAGGCTTTTGATAAGTCTAATAATACAAGCAGAGAGATTTTTTCATATCTATATTATTATAGATACTATTCAGTAACTTTGAGTAGCGCAGTTTCCGTCGAGTTTCGGTCTGAAACCATGTAAGTTAATAGCTAATAGTCTATTTGACTCTAAATATTACATAAGTTGGCATGCAACAATTTTTTCTAATATTTTAGAGCAAATGGGTAGTAGGGAAATGGGATGATAGTTTGTCACATCTTCTCTGTCCCCCTTTTTATGCAGAGGTATTACATGTGATTTTTTCCAAGAGTCAGGAAACTTTTTAGTAACAATAGAAGTGTTCATAATACTTAGAATATAAGATACAATCATGGGAAGAGTATCTTTGATGAATTGAAATGGTATACCATCTGGACCATAAGAGC
>JAXCGZ010012359.1:0-5000 GCA_037179515.1 Halocaridina rubra | reverse complement strand
CCCAGCGCGAGACAGGAAAACCGCGAAGTAGGATCAGCCTACATGTACATAGATATTTTAATTTATTTTTACATTTACACTGTATAAATCCTCCCTGTACTGTTAACAAACCACCCTTTACTTCATAAATAACAGCATGCAACGTAAATTTATATGAAAGTGATAGATAAAATTACAGTGAATGAAGTGGTAATTACATGACATACTCATGTACATACGTATTTTACAATTATTTTTGCCAAAAAAAAAAAAAAAAAAAAAAAAAGTGGTACAGTGAAAACGCGAACCAAAAAACGCGATCCAGCGGGGGATCACTGTGTGTGTATATATATATATATATATATATATATATATATATATATATATATATATATATATATATATATATATATATATATATATATATATATATATATATATATATATATATATATATATATATCAGAATGGTTAAAATATGAATTCCAAAGGTTTCAGAAACTAATATATGTAGTTCAATATTTTTATGAAAACTGACCAAAATCTGGTTTCTGAAAAAGTAGTTATAAAACTGAAGTATGTAATATATATGAACAGTGAAATATGGTTAGTGTCATGAATTTTATTATATTGCCTTGAAACAGACTGAAAATGCATGCTAACATAACCAAACCAAACCTACCCTAACCTCAAAATATTAATTTACAGCATTTTCCCTATGGTTTATGATGCTGAAAACTGTTCTAAATGACTATTTGTTAGGTTAGGTTAAGTTTGGTAAACATACATATTCCGACATTTTCTAATATTCATTCAAAATACATGAAGTACCATAACGAAATGACAATGGGACAGGCAATGAAAGTTACTATTATCATTATTATTATTCCCCTGAGGGAGGGATGCTAGAGTACTTCCTCCATGTTCCTCTGCATGTCATAAGAGTCAACTAAATGGGGAGGAACGAGGGGATTGGGAAGCCCCTCCTCAGTATATTCTCTTCCCAAAGAGAGTATTTTACCATGACTCAGCCACTCCCTTTATAAGGGGAAAATGGCTTTTGAATATAGATAGACCTTCATTTCATTTGCTAAGAATTAGAAAGTAAGTATTTCCTTTTTTCTATTTCTTGGGGGGTTAAGATTGAGTAACAGACAGCTAAAAACTGGAATTTCATGAAAGCTCAGAATGGTACACATTAAAATTGCACATATTAATTTTTAGAAGTTAGTGCTCAATATTACAGCATGTTAACACAAACCTTTGTAAAATATTCTTGTGAAAGGCACCAATTGGTAGCATAGAGGATATTGGTATCTCAAAGGAATAAATTGTGTAGAAACATTGATCTTGTACATTAAAAACCATGATCTATATGCATTAATGACATATGTGAAACTGAGATGCAAAATTACTATTCAATATAAGGTTTGGCTTTCTTCATTTTGTTAGCTTAAATGGTGTCTCGGGGAAGCCTCCATTTTTGAAAAGTAATTGTAAGTATTATATCTATAATTGATTTAGACACTGCAAAGTTATTTTTTTATTTTTATTTTTTTACTTTTACCCCTTCTCATTCAAGACTATCTAGAACTGTTTAAATATGAGTCAATATTGCTTTGATAAATTATACGCATTGTAGTTAGGCAGAGGTTTTACTCCGGAAGCCCTTCCTGATGCAACCCTACCAATTTATACAGGCTTAGGATCAGCACCAAAACAGACTGGCTTGTTCACCCTAGTGGCTGGGTTTAATAATAATGTGATTACTTTTACGCAAGGGACTCCTTTTTCTACTGAGGGCTAAGATGGTACCTTCATGCAAAGGAGTTTGGGTTTGGCAAGTGTGATCATTACCCTGAATGATACCTATTTCTAACCTCAGATCGTGGTGGGCCATGAACCCTCGACTTGATGACTCAAAGTCACGAGTGCTACCCCTTTGCAATTTTATAACTTCTTTTTTGAACCGCATGTGACCTTCACAATCGTCGTCAATTACTCGTTTTAAGGTTAGGATAAGCTAAATTTAGGTATGTTAGACTGAGTAATTTCCCACGGTTTTGAACGGCAAACTTGTTCAAAATACATAAAAAATCAAAGGAAAAATATGTCTCACTTTCAAAGGGAGACATGTTATGTAAAACTTTACCCCTAATTGGCATAAATAAATATTTTGCTAGCGCTATGAACTTTATTCTAAAATAAACTGAGTTACAATTCATTTTATGCACTCCTTCCATAGCCTACCCGAGACATCAGCGATACCACTACTTCCTGAAATGGAAGCAGTAGTATAACATAGCACCAAAAGGTTAAGATTCGTTTTATGCATCCTTTCTATAGCCTACCCAAGAAATCAGTGTTGCCACCACTTCCTAAAGTGTGCAGTGCTGATGTATAAACAACTTCATTCACCATTTTAAGGTATGCAAAGCTTCAGATTTGAGTTAGGTTAGCTTCTGTTGTTAGCTAGATTAGACCATACAGTATAAGTAACAACCACAGCCGACCGATATCAGCCCTAACAGAAAAAATAGTGATTTCCGTGGAAAACAATTTTTGATTAAGTCAAAACACATCGAAATGTATCTGTAAGAGTAGCTTAGTCTAAAACTTGAAAGGGTGTATGAAACGAATTTTAACCCTTTTATGGGATGTAAGGCTTCATATTTAAGGTAGTTTAGGTTAGGTTACGTTAATTTGGTTAGACTTGGTTATTTACGTACCCTGCCGCCCATCAATACCAGTCCCAACACAGAAAAAAAAATTACTTAGTGCAAAAATGGAAGTAGTGCATAAAACGAACCTTAACCATAATCTGTAACACTGGGAAATTTAAAAAAAGAATATAATCCGATTACGGTCATTTCCAAAGCTTGGAAACCATCACCCTCTCAAGCTTCACTTGTCTCTAGTACTCAATAAGAGGGCTTCTGTTCGACTCTAGGTAATTGAATTATAGGTAACTATCTTTCCTACCAATGCAATAAGTTCATTTAATTACTTCAAAAAAGTATTTATAAAGTTTCTTAACCTTTATTGTACGAGTAAGTCACAGACGGTGCCAAGAACTTAACGTGGTCAACAGAATGTAAACAATAGTTTGGTGCCACTGGATCAGGGCTACCAATGCTGGGTTTTCCCTCCAGATCTGGGTTTTCACTAACCATCTGGGTTTCTGGGTTTTTATTTTTTAAATATCTCATATTCTGGGTTTTTCCATACATCATATAAAATTAATAAAAATTTTGAATACATCAGATATATATGTTGCCCTAACCTCCTCTATTGCTAAAGTTTTCGAACTTTGCTCAATGCTTACTTCTTGAAACGCCTTGAATCTAAGTCACTTATCTCCGATCACCAGTACGGCTTCTGCAAGGCAAGAAACACTGGTGACCTCCTGTCCTGTCTTACTCATGTATGGTCATCTTCTCTGGGGAACTATAGGGAATCCTTGATATCTCTAAGGCTTTTGACAGAGTCTGGCACAAGGCTTTGTTGGCCAAACTTCCTGCCTATGGCTTTACCCCTTCTTTCTGTTCTCTGATTTCCAGTTTTCTTTCTGACCACTTTATATTTGTAGTTGTTGATGGTGCGACATCTAGTCCTTACTCTGTTACCAGTGGTGTTCCCCAGGGCTCTGCTCTTTCACCTACTCTGTTCCTTCTCTTCATCAATGATCTTCTACAATCCCCATCCTCCTCTCTTCCTCATGCCTTTGGTAATGATTCTACCCTTCACTTTTCCTCTGCCTTTTCTTCACAGCCTTCATCTGTTAGTCATAATCAGTCTAGTATCACTCTTTCTTCTACTCTCAACTCCAAGTTGCAGAGGGTATCTGAGTGGGGCACTCAAAATTTAGGTAAATTCAATACCTCCAAGACAGTTTCTGGCTATTTCTTTATCTTCTTCTCCTCTCGATAACCATATTAGCTTCGAAACTAACAAAATCTTGTCTTGGAGGAATCACATAATCCAAATTTCTAAATCATCATCCAAAAAATTGGCAGTTTTGTCTTGTTTCCGTCATCATTTTTCTCTTTACAACTTCTTAAAATTTATAAAGGTCTTATCTCTCCCTGCTTAGAATACTGCTCACTCATCTGAGGTGCTTCTGATACTTATCTCCATGATAGGGTTGAATCTAAGGAAGTCAGACTCATTATTGATCCTTCTCTTACTTCTAATCTGGATTCTCTCTCTTTTCACCATAAGGTAACTTCCCTTTCTCTTTTCTATCGCTACTACTTCCATCATTGCTCTGATGAGTTGGCGAGTTGCATCCCTCCCCCACTGCCGAGGCCGCATAACACTCACTGAGTGGCCTCATCTCACAGGTACTGTGTGGAGATTTGTAGCTCGCTGATTGGTCAGTGCAGCGACTGCTTCTTCCCATCTACCTCTAGACTCTGGAACTCTCTTCCTCATTCTGTCTTCCCTAATTCTTATGACCTTCCATCATCTCAGGGCCTAGTCCTCCATTTCTCTGAGTCATCTGTACCTTGACTGTTTTTTCTGTCTGTCATTTTCCTTTGCGTGATATTACCTCATCTCTGCCTTGTCCTTAACCCTTTTCTTTACCTTTGTTTTGGTGTTTTCTTGTGCCCGGGCCTTTATTGATTAGAGCAGTTTTTGCCTGTGCTGGTGTCACACTCATAAATAAAAAAGTAGAATAATATATTTCAATTTCAACTTAATTGTGGAGGATTTCCTATGTGTTATTACCTGTCTTGAATATATTTCAAGACAGTTTATTTCTACGTACATTATGTAAGTGTTAGTTTGCATATAGTTTCGTTTATTGTAACGTAAGTGCATAAATGTATACTTTTAGACTTCGCATGTATACTTATTAAGTTCTATCATGTATACACGTATATTCGTATGTATAATGTGTAGTTTATTAGGGAGGCTGGCCGTAGAAGACGTGGAGAAAGGAATGTAGGTCACTAATGGATTTTAGCCATTAACCCTTCACCTCCTTGATAACGCTTATTGCATCGCCTCGTTGAACA
>JAXCGZ010012358.1:12500-29704 GCA_037179515.1 Halocaridina rubra | reverse complement strand
TATCAACATCTGTTGAGTTAAGGTGTTATGTAGCACACTTTTTTCTTTATGATTTTTTTTTATCTTTTCATTAGATTGTTCGTTTACATCGAGTTAGTTTTATATAGCTCACTAGTGATTAATTTTGATCCTGTGAAAACATATCTTGGTTTATAATTGACTACTCTTTTTTTTTCTTTTAAATGATCCGTTTAGCAGTTAAGAATAAATAATAGCAGAAACAGGTGTTCAAGGCATCAAGTGTCTTTTGCTTGGTTGTGTATTCAAGATTATATTCATGTGGGTTTTATTATTACCAAAGTCAAATTTTATGTTACGGTGCGTGATTACCTAATTGTGATTACCTAATTGTGCTTACGGGAAAGAGCCCAAAGCTCATATCTTCCCGTCTCCTGGTCGGTTCCATTTTGTACTTAGTGATACTTATCATACCTGTCCTTAAAACTATGGATTGAGATAGCATTAACTACCTCCTCGCTTAGCGAATTCCAATTATCAACTACTCTTACACTGTAAAAGTACTTCCTTACATCCTGCAAAGAAGTTTTCTTACGAAACTTCAAACTATAACCTTTAGTTCTAGAGCCAACCATGTTACTAGAAAAATGATTCACTAAAAAGATTAACAACGTAATGAAGTTAGTACTGATAAGAAGATAAAGCTGATCTGTGTAAGGTTAAATAATTTTTTTGTTGTAGTCTATGAAACTCGAACTCTAAGATGAAACCATCTCTGTACCAACCCCCTCCCCATCAAATGGTCAGGGGAGGGGTGGTAAAGGATCCCTAGATGTTATGGGATGGGGATGAGCTCTTAGAAACCTTAAACATATAATCAGGGCCACTAAGGCCCATGTAACAAACCTGGATAATAAAATTTAGAATATGGATGTAGATATAAAAGAAGGTTTTTAAAGTAAGTTACAAGAAAGTGATAATAAGAAATTTAGAAAACAGTAACAAGGCACAAGGGAAAGAAAGAAATACACTAGAAAAACGAATAAAAACTGAAAACAATGAACTGAAAATAAAAATATCTAAACAAAAATATAACAACAAACAACTGAGTGACAACCTGAATGAATTACATGTTGATTCACTCTCTTTTCTGAGAGAGACGAGATTGTAGCTTGGAATGTCCAGATAAAGGAAAACTTCAAACAATTTAGGAAAGATTTTCAGGAGCTAAATACGGAACATGAGGGGCACTACAAGATCCTTTGCAGATGCATTAAAGCATAATGTGGTGGCAAAAGATGAATTGAGGGAGGTGGCACTGGAATATGTAAAAACGGTTAACTACAAGGAAACAGTAATAGAAATAATTAAAGATAATATTGAAAGGGCTAATCCACGGATTAAATTGGCACTTGATTAAGAGAAGTCAGTGATAATCTCAGTCATAAATAAAGTCAATATGGCCGGGGAGACTTGAACATAATAAAGCTAGGGTTTTAGACCAGATAAGGAAACCTGAATTAGAATGTGGTCCTGAATTAGAATGTAGTCTTAAAAATACTGTAATCAATCACCGAACAGGTAAATATTCTAGGGAGGGAAAGGCAAGAATAATGAAAAGAACCTTTGAGAGTGGGGACGCATGTAGAGAAGTATTGATAAAGGGAAAACTAAAAGACCTTTAAGAAATCAGAACAGTGTTCTTTAGACAATATAGAACACAGGAAGAGACGAATCAAAAGCTCGTTGCAAGAAGCTAGAAGGTTAAATGAGGAAAGAAATGAAGAAGGGAAGAACAGTTTTCGTTTTAGAGTTCCTCCAGGCAAAGGGGAGATAGAGAAGGTTATGCTAGGAGATCAGGGGATGTAGATTCATTAAGTTAGCTGTACACAACTGCTTATAGGGTAAGTGGTAAGGCAGTAGAATTAAAAAATAGGATACACAAAAGTAAGGCAGATGTAGTAGCAGTTAGGGACTAAGTGAGGACATAAAACCATGTAGTAGGTTGGCCCATGGCACCAACCGTTCATTGCGATACTACAGCTGAAAGGTCTTGTGGACCTAAATTAGACTATTCAGAACAGTTCAGTGTTAAGTCTTCCTTCAGTTACGGTTCTCTCGCTCTATGCCTACATCAATACCAAATATTCTTGAATATTCATTACACTTGTCTTATTATCCCTTCACATCTGACAAGTCACAAGACTCCCCATCTCTGTTTCTCTTTATGTTTTCTTCGTTCCCAGGCCTGATGAGGATATTGTTTTTTCTTGACCGTCCTGGTGTCACAATTCATAGAAAAAAGAGAAAAAAAGTGTCAGTTTTTACTAAGGGCTTCAGAATATTAAGGATTGAAAGATCTGATAGGACTGGTGGAGGGATAGCACTGCTCACAAGTGAAAGGTTCCAGGTTGAAGAAATAAACTTTGCTATAGATAGTGAGATCAAGAAATTTCTTATTGCTCGCATAAATACTGGGTCGGAGATCACTATAACTGTTGTCTATAACCCACCAAGCAATCAACATAAGCTAGAAGTTTATGATATCATATATGCACTATCAAAGTCATAAACTCAATTGTTAACACTGCACGGGAGAGAAGGTGTAGGATTTTGATTTTGGGAGATAGATTGGATAAATCTTGACCCACATAGTGGGGAGGACTCATTAGGGGCAAGATTCCTAGATTGTGTACTAGGGAATTTCTTACACCAACATGTACTGGAATCAACGAAGGCCAGGGGTGGGGATGAGCCATTGCTGCTTAATCTAGTATTCTCAGATAATGTGTTGGATACTGAAAAAAAAATGAGTATGAACTGCCTAATGGAAAAAGTGACCACTGTGTGTTGTTAATGGAGTATATCATCAAAGTTGTTCTGCCTAAAAGTAGAGGCGCTGAGAAGGACACTAGGAGGAAGTATCCGCAAGGAAATTACATCAGAATTAATTATCTTTTTTCAGTTGTTGACTAGAGGACCTTATTTAAATCTGCACACGTAATTTATGAAATCTTTTGTAAGGAATATGGGAAGATAGTAAATTGTTGCATATTTTCAAAAAAATGCGAGTTATTCATATCAGAGATAAATGGTTCAATACTGAATTTAAGAGAGCTAAGGAGTGGGGAGAGAAATGCTGAAAAAGGTATAGGAGGAGAAAACATAAATGCCTAGTAGACTTATAGAATAGTGAGAACTTATTACCTAAGTAAAAGAAGAAAGGCAGAGAGAGATTATGAAAGGAATAAAATAAGGAGGCTAAAGAAAAACCCAAACTTTTCCACAGCTTTATCAGAGGAAAACTGAAGGTCAAAGAACAGTTTTTAAAGTTAAAGAGAGACGATGGAAGCATCGCTGAGACCGATAAAGAGATCTTCGAAGAATTGAATAAGGAGTTTCAGTCAGTATTTACAGCAGAAAATACCCCCAACCCATCAGATTGCAGAGATAGGAGCTCATGGGCCGGTATTAGAGAACATAATTTTTTCAGCCACAGAGGTATACAAAGTGTTGCTGAAGTTAGATGCCCATAATGCTACATGTCCTGACGATATATCACCTTATGTACTTAATAAAGTGCTAAACCAATATCAGCTGCACTATGCATTATATTTGAAAAGTCGCTGGCATCTGGGGAGATTCAAAGATGCTGGAAACAAGCTAACATGGTACCTATCTTTAAAATGGAAAGGAGGGATAGAGCTCTAAACTATTGAGGTGTTTCCTTCACCAGCAATCTGGAAAGTTATGGAGAAACTATTAAGAAAACACATCTCTCTTCACTTGGAATCCTTCAGCTTTGTGTAAGTGAGACAACACGGCTTCAGAGAAGGTAGATCAACAATAACAAACTTGTTAGATTACTATGATGAGGTAAGCCGCATTTTACAGGAAAGAAAGGGCTGGGCGGATTGCATATTCCTAGATTTCCAAAAGGCATTTGATATAGTTCCACACGGGAGACTTAATAAAAGGCTGCAAGTAATCGCGAGAATAGGTGGAAATGTCTTGGAATGGATAAAAACTTACTTGGAAGGAAGGGAACAGACGGTTAGAGCAAAACATTCAGTGTCTGAGTGGAGAAGGGTTAGTAGTAAGGTTTTACATGGTTCAGTTTTAGGGCCAATTTTGCTCCTTGTATACGTAAATTACCTACCAGAGTTTGTAAATCACTTTCTTGAATATATTTGCAGATGATGCAAAGATTATGAAGAAAGTAAGAGACGAGAACAATGGTAGAGAACTTCAGAAAGACCTAAATAGTCTTCATGAGTGGTCAGAAAAGTGGCTAATGAAATTCAGTACCTCAAATTGTAATGTAATAAGAATGGGTACAATTGCAAGAAGGCCCAAGCTTGGGTACTCAGTGGCAGGAGCAGAACTTCAAAAGACGGAGAATGAGATAGATACAGAAGTATACATACTAGCAGATTTGTCTCCGGAAATGCATATAAATGGCATAGTATTGGCAGCATATGCTTTCTTAGCAAATGTAAGGGTAGCCTTCAGCCATATGGACAAGGAAATGTTCATAATTATATAATCTATGTGAAGCCAAAGCTTGAATATGCAGCCCCCTTTTGGAATCCACACTTGAAAAAGCACATACTTAAGCTGGAAAATGTTCAAAGACATGCCACAAAACTGGTGCAGAAATACGGAATCTCACTTAAGAGGAGAGGCTGAGGGAATAAAATTTACCATCACTCGAAACTGGAGGAATGAGGGGAGATATAATGACGGTTTTTAAATTCCTTCATGGTTATGACAAAGTGGATATAGATCGATATTTTGATATTTCTGGCTCTAGAAATAGAGGTTACAGTTTGAATCGTCATAAAAAAACTTCTTTGCAGGATGAAAGGAAGTACTTTTTTAGTATTAGAGTAGTTGATGATTGGAATTCGCTCAGGATGGAGGTAGGTAATGCTAACTTAATTCATAGTTTTAAGGACAAGTATGATAAGTATCACTGAGTATAGAAATGGAACCGAACCGACCAGCACCGTAAGCACAATTAGGTAATTACATATGTCCCCTCTCTCAAAGGTTACTTTCATTATTCTTGCCTTTCCCTTCCTAGAATAATTACCTATTCGGTGAATGCTTACAGTATTCTCTGAACCACATACTGTTCCAAGCTTACTTATCAGGACTAAAACCTCAGCTTCATTTTGTTCAAGTCTCCCCGGCTATGTTGACTCCTGGTGTCACTTATGCCTGAGATTATCACTGACTTCTCTGTATCAAGTGCCTGTCTGATAAGTGGATTAGCCCTTTCAATCAAAACATTTTTCACATTTTCTATTACTGTTTCCTTGTAGTCAATGGTATTTACATTAGGATACTGTAATGCCCTCATGTTTTTTATTCTGCTCCTAATCATTCTTTATAGTGTTCGATGTCATCCTTTATTTCGACATTCCAAGTTGCAATTCCGTCTCTCTGAGAAGATAGCATCAAACTAATATTTGATTCATTTAGGCAGTTACTCACCTGTTTGTTATCTTCTTGTTTCGAAATTCTGATTTCTAGTTTATTCTATCTCCCTTCCAGAGTTTATAGTCATTTTTATAGCTATTTTCCCTCTCTCCCCCTTGTGCCTTGTTACTCTCCTCTAAATTTCTTGCAATCTCTTTAATGTTTCATTTTCTTTTATCTTGCTTTCAAAGCCTTCTTTCATTTCTCTATCCATATTCTGAATTTTATCATTCAAGTTTGTTAAAAGAGTCAAAAGGTCCTTGACTTTTTGTTTCAGGATCCTAAGAGCTACTCCCCCTCCAACAGCCCCTGGGGAAGCTTTACCACCCCTCCCCTGACCATTCGATTTAGGGGATGGAGACAGGGAAGGTTTCATCTTGGAGTATGAGTCTTAAAGAATACAAAAACGTTTTTATTTGACCTTACACAGATTTTCTTTATCGTCTTATAAGTATTAATTTAGTTATTTAGTTAATAATTTCAGTGAATCATTTTCCTGATGAGAAACACTGTTGCTTGCAAAGTTATGGAGAGACTACTAAGGAAACACATCTCTCTTCAATTGGAATCCTTCAACTTTTTGTCAGTGAGACAACATGGCTTCAGAGAAGATAGATCAACAGTAACAAACTTAGAATTTTATGATGAGGTAAGACGAATCTTAAAGGAAAGAAAGGGCTGGACAGATTGCATATTCCTAGACTTCCAGAAGGCATTTGATATGGTTCCAATTGGAAGACTTATTAAGAAGCTAAAAGCAATGGCTATGATAGGTGGAAACGTCTTGGAATGAATAAAAACTTACGTAGAAGGAAGGGAAAAGAGGGTTAAAGTACGACACTCAGTGTCTAAATGAAGATGGGTTAGTAGTGGAGTTCCACAGGGTTAACTTTTAGGGCCAATTTTGTTCCTTGTATATGTAAATGACCTACCAGAGTCTGTAAATTCATTCATGAATATGTTTGCAGATGATGCAAAGATTGTGAAGAAAGTAAGAGACCAGAACAATGGTAGAGAACTACAGGAAGACCTAAATAGTCTGCATGAGTGGTCAGAAAAGGTGTCTAATGAAATTCAGTTTCTAAATGTAAGGAAATGAGAATGGGTATAAGTGCAAGAAGGCCCAAGCTTGAATACTCAATGGCAGGAGCAAAATTTCAAGAGACAGAGAATGAGAAAGATCTAGGAGTAAACATATGGGCAGATTTGTCTCCAGAAATGCATATAAATGGCATAGTAAGGCTGCATATGCTTTCTTAGCAAATGTAAGGGTAGCCTTCAGGCGAAAGGACAAGAAAATTTTCGAAAATATTTATGTAACCTATGTGAGGCCAAAGCTTGAATATGCAGCCCCTTTATGGAAGCCACAGTTGAAAAAGCAAGTAAAAGTTCAAAGACATGTCATGAAACTGGTACCAAAAATAGGCAATCTCAGGTATGAGGAGAGGCTGAGGTAATTAGAGTCACCATCACTCGAAGCTAGAAGAATGAGGGAGGCTATGGTGCTGTCTTTAAATTCTTTCATGGTTGTGACAGAGTGAATAGGAATCGATATTTTGATATGGCTGGCACTAGAACAAGAGTTCATAGTTTGAAGCTAAGCAAGGAGGTAGGTTATACTAACTAAATCCATAGTTTTAATTACAAGTATGATAAGTATCACTAAGTACAAAAATGGAACCGACCAGGAGACGGGAAGTTACGAGCATTGGGCTCCTTCCCATAAGTACAGTCTAGTAATTACTTGATGCCATGAACATCAGTTCTAGTTATTATTTATTTTTAACTGCTAAGCCGATCATTTCAGAAGAAACAGATTAGTCAATTAATAACCAAGTTATATTATAGCAAGTTATATAATATAGTTGTGATTTGATATAAACAAAACATTTAATAAAAAGAGAAAAAGAGCAAAAAAAAAAAAAAGACAACTATGCTACTTGGCACCTCAGCTCAAGAAATGTTGACAGGTCATTTTTTTCTTTTGTATTTATTTTTTTTTCTATTTATTTTGGCACCAGTGTCGTGGCAGGTCTTTGAACTTTTTCAAGCTTAATTATATGTTTTTTCAAGTTCGAATTCCAAAAGGGGGCTGCATATTCTTGCTTTGGCCTCACATAAGTTACATAAATATTTTTGAACATTTCCTTGACCAAGTGTCTGAAAGCTACCCTGACATTCGCTGAGAATGCTTATGATGCCCTTACTAGCCATTTGTATGCATTTCCGGAGACAAATCTGCCAATATGTTTACTCCTAAATCTCTCTCATCCTCAGTCTCTTGAAGTTCTGCACCTGCTAATGAGTATCCAAACTTGGGCTCTCTTGCACTTGTACCCATTCTCATTACCTTACATTTTGAAATATTGAATTTCATTAGCCACTTTTCTGACCACTCATGCAGACTATTTAGGTCTTCCTGAAGTTCTCTACCATTGTTCTCGTTTTACTTTCTTCACAGTCTTTGGATCTTCTATCTGCAAACATATTCAAGATTGAATTTACAGACTCTGGTAGGTCATTTGCGTATACAAGGAACAAAAGTAATCCTAAAACTGAACCCAATGGAACCCCACTACTAACCCTTTTCCATTTAGACACTGTGTGTCTTACTCTAACCCTCTGTTCCCTTCCTTCTAAGTAAGCTTAAAATTCAGCTTTTTAATAAGTTTCCCATCCCCATGTGAAACCATATGAAATGCCTTCTTAAAATCAAGGAATATGCAATCTTCTCAACCCTCTCTTTTATTGTAAGATCCGGCTCAATTCATCATAAAATTCTAATAAATTTGTTTCTGTTGATCTGCCTTCTCTGAGGCCATGTTTTCTCACTGACAAAAAGTTGAAGGATTCCAAGTGAAGAGCGATGTATGTTCTCAGTAGCTTCTCCATAACTTTGCAAACTATGCTGGTCAAGGACACAGGCTTAAGGTATAGAGCTGTATCCCTGCTTCCTTTTTTGAATATCGGTATCACATTCACTTGTTTTTGGCATCTTTGCTTCTCCTCATATTCCAGCAACTTTTTAAATATGGTGCATTTCGCCACCGAGATGACAATATATGTATGTTGCCAATATGAGTGACAATAATTTTGGTAGCTTGAGTCTTGCAAGGGAAGCGAGGGGATAATAACTCTTTAAATTTATTATAAGTTACGGTAGCATATGTTAGTAAAATTATTTGTAATTGTTTATATTTCTGGAGCAGTATCATTTATATCCCTACTCTTGAAGCATAACATGATAAATTACTTACTACTTCCCAAGTGAAAGCGTAGCCATCAGGATTAACCACTGGCATTATGTAAAAATCATAAGTATTTAAAAGAGTCGTGACTGTAGGGTCACTACCAAACTTGGAAGTCAGTTCATCGATAACCCATAAGCAGAATGCTGGGCTTATCCATTCTCTTGCGTGGATACCACAGTCCATCCATATTGCTGGGTTTGATGGCGATGAAGACACCTATAATAGGAATATATATATATATATATATATATATATATATATATATATATATATATATATATATATATATATATATATATATATAATATATATATATATATATATATATATATATATATATATATATATATATATATATATATATATATATATATATATATATAATATATATATATATATATATATATATATATATATATATAATGGTAGGAAAACGCCCATTAGAACAACGTAAAATATTTAAAGTACTCATTAACTTCATTACCTAATCTGATTTCCTCAATGTGCATGGCATTTTACTTTGAGAAGGTGACCATATTTGATCACGAAATTAATAAGTTCTTTAAATATTTTTTGCATTGTTTTCTTTAATGGGTCTTTTTCTACCATTTTAGACTTTATATATATATATATATATATATATATATATATATATATATATATATATATATATATATATATATATATATATATATATATATATATATATATATATATATATATATATATATATATATATATATATATATTAATAGCACTGAACTGTTAACATACAGTCTAAAATGGTACGAAAAGCCCATTAAATAAAACAACAAAAATATATATATAAAAAGTACTTATTAATTTCGTGACCTAAACTGGTCACCTTCTCAAAGTACAATGGCAAGAGATTGTTCTTCTGTTTTACTAGTTGTATTTCTTGCCATTGTACTTTGAGAAGGTGACCAGTGGTCACGAAATTAATAAGTGCTTTTTATATATATATTTTCGTTGTTTTATTTAATGGGCTTTTCCTACCATATATATATATATATATATATATATATATATATATATATATATATATATATATATATATATATATATATATATATATATATATATATATATATTGATCCCTCATTTATCGTGGGGGTTCGGTTCCGCGAAAGGTGAAAATCCGCGAAGTGGGAGCACCATATTTATTATAGATATATTACATTTATTTTTACCTTTACTGTATAAACCCTCCCTGCACTGTTAACAATTTCCCCTTTACTTTATTGATAACAGCGAGCAAGCGTAAATTTATATGAGTGTGACAGGTAAGTTTACCATAAATAACAGCAAGCAAGCGTAAAGCTATATGAACGTGATAGGTAAGTTTACAATGTATAATGTGATGATGACGTTTACATACTGCACAGGCAATGGCGGCCAACAGCTGAGAAAATTCTTCCTTTCTTCAGCATATTTAACAGTTTTACCTTATTTGCTATGATCAACATCTGCCGCTTAGACTAACTACCAGAAGCTTCAGAAGATGAAGGACGCTTGGGCGGCATTGCAGGGGTTGAAAAAGTTTCATAAAAAACACAAGCACAACGTATTAAGAGGCACAAAGAGAAAGGTGCACATGTGAGTAACTGAACGGGTGAGGCAAGACAATGAAGATGCTGGGAGAATCAAGCTTCAATTAAAAAGCCAATCAGACCTCAGTATACAGAACACAATTCTGCGATTTGTCGTCTCCCACCCATCAGCCAATAGCATCCTGTGTACTATCTCACGTAGGTGTGACCCTTTGCGTTTCCCAAGATGATATCGAATTTTATATGGTACAATACTGAGTTACATGCCTAAATTTATGTTTATTACTATTTTTTTACTGTTTTATTATTCTTAGGCTAGGAAATACTTTTTTTTATAAAAAAAAATACTGAAAATACTGGAAATTTTAATATGTACTATCTCACGTAGGTGCGACCCTTTGCATTTTCCGAAACGCCGATAACGGTATCGCATTTTATATGATGCAATACTATGAGTTACATGTTTAAATTAATGTTTCTTAATATTTTTTACTGTTTTATTATTCTTAGGCTAGGAAATACTTTTTTTTATAAAAGAAAATAATGAAAATACTGGAAATTTTAATATGTACTATCACAAGTAGGTGCGACCCTTTGTGTTTTCCAAAATGCTGATACCGATATTGTATTATATATGATGCAATACTGTGAGTTACATGTTTAAATGTATGTTTTTTACTATTTTTTTAGTGCTTTATTACTCTTAGGCTAGGAAATACTTTTTTTTTTATCAACAAAATGAAAATACTTTTAATTTTAATATGTACTATCTCACGTAGGTGCGACCCTTTGCGTTATCCGAAACGCCGAGACCAGTATCATATTTTATATGATTCAA
Organism: Halocaridina rubra; assembly: GCA_037179515.1. Lineage (NCBI taxonomy): Eukaryota > Metazoa > Arthropoda > Malacostraca > Decapoda > Atyidae > Halocaridina > Halocaridina rubra. Next base: position 18,602 of record JAXCGZ010012358.1, on the reverse strand, counting down.
TACTGTGAGTTACATATTTAAATATATGTTTTTTACTATTTTCTACTGCTTTATTATTCTTAGGCTAGGAAATACTTTTTTTTATCAACAAAATAATTAAAATACTGGAAATTTTAGCATTTCCACATATCGTGGATTCCCGTGATATACCCAGAAAATCTGAGATATAAAATATATATATATATATATATATATATATATATATATATATATATATATATATATATATATATATATATATATATATATATATATATATATATATATATATACAGTGTTCCCCCCTTATCGCGGTAGTTCGGTTCCGGGACCCGGCGCGAACCAGGAAAACCGCGAAGTAGGATCAGCCTAAAAAAAATAAAAATAAAAAAAATAAAATAAAAAATAAAAATAAGATGATTATGACACCAGGACAGGCCATAAATGTTTAAATATATGTTTTTTACTATTTTCTACTGCTTTATTATTCTTAGGCTAGGAAATACTTTTTTTTATCAAAAAAATAATTAAAATACCGGAAATTTTAGTATTTCCACATATCGTGGATTCCCGTGATATACCCAGAAAATCTGAGATATAAAATATATATATATATATATATATATATATATATATATATATATATATATATACAGTGTTCCCCCCTTATCACGGTAGTTTGGTTCCGGGACCCGGCGCGAACCAGGAAAACCGCGAAGTAGGATCAGCCTAAAAAAAAAATAAAAATAAAAAAAATAAAATAAAAAATAAAAAATTAGATGATTATGACACCAGGACAGGCCATAAATGATAAAATAAAACGGCCTTTATCAGGCTGTAAAGAGAAACAGAGATGGAAAGTGTAATGACCTGTCAGATGTGAAGGGATTATAAAATATGTGTAATGAATATCCAGCTCTCTGCTGGGTTTACTATACCTCTGCATTACTTTCATGATGTCTATTCTAAAATTCTCCTTAGATCTTATTATTATTATTATTATTATTATTATTATTATTATTATTATTATTGTTATTATTATTATTATTATTATTATTATTATTATTATTATTATTATTATTATTATTATTGGCAACAATAATTTTCCTTTGATGATGATTGGGGAGATTATTATTATTATTATTATCATTATTATTATTATTATTATTATTATTATTATTATTATTATTATTATTATTATTATTATTATTATTATCATTATTACTACGAATTCATAATTAAACCATTATTTTTACTATAAATAATGTAGCTTTGGCTGAATGAAGAAGAGTTACTTAAAGATTCTCTCTCTCTCTCTCTCTCTCTCTCTCTCTCTCTCCAACATTCTATTCTACCCAACCCCCCCACACTCTCTTTGTCCCAGCCAACTAGGGAGGGGCACTTTACACAGTTATTAAAAGTAAATAAACCGACAGATGTACAAACAATGATGAGCCCTTAATAATAATAATAATAATGATGTTGATGATAATAATCTCCACATTCATCATCAAAGGAAAATTATTGTTGCCAATGATAAAATAATAATAATAATAATAATAATAATAATAATAATAATAAGATCTAAGCAGAATTATTGGAATAGACATCATGACAGTAATGCAGAGGTATAGTAAAACCCAGCAGAGAGCTGGATATTCATTACACATCTTTTATAATCCCTTCACATCTGACAGGTCATTACACTCTCCATCTCTGTTTCTCTTTACAACCTGATAAAGTCTGTTTTATTTTATCAATTTTTTGGCCCATCCTGGTGTTACAATAATCTAATTTTTTTTTTCCCCCGAGAAAAATACCGCGATACAGTGAGAACGCGAACCAAGAAACGCGAATAACCGGGGGAACACTGTATATATATATATATATATATATATATATATATATATATATATATATATATATATATATATATATATACAATGAAACCATAATATTAACAGTTCTATTATCCACACAAAAAAATTGTGAGTATCAGGGGACTCGAACTTGCATTGCAAGTTACAGAATCATGGTACCATACTGAATAAACCACTACAACCAACAAAAGTTGCCATATGATAACCAGATCAGGCAAGAAGTCTTCCGTTGGTCATTTATATCAATCTATTACAGTTGACACGCGAAATTTATGTGTGTATATTCACAATGAAACCATGATATTAACAATACTGTTATCCATGAAAACTTTTGTGACCATCAGAGAACTTGAACTTGCATCGCAGATTACAGAATCATGCCACCATACCAACCGTGAGACAACATGGCTTCAGAGAAGGTAGATCAACAGTAACAACCTTATTAGAATTTTATGATGAGGTAAGCCAAATCTTACAGGAAAGAGAGGGCTGGGTAGACTGCATATTCCTAGACTTCCAGATGGCATTTTACACGGTCCCATACGGGAGACTTACTAAGAAGCTGCAAGCAATGGCGAAAATAGGTGGAAATATCTTGGAATGGACAAAAACTTACTTGGAAGGGAACAGAGGGTTAAAGTAAGACACTTCAGTGTCAGAATGGAGAAGAGTTAGTAGTGCAGTTCCACAGGGTTCAGTTTAGGGTCACTTTTGTTCCCTGTATATGTAAATGACCTACCAGAGACTGTAAATTTATTCATGAATATGTTTGCAGATTATGCAAGCACTGTGAAGAACAATGATAGAGAATTTCAGGAAGACCTAAATAGTCTGCATAAGTGGTCAGAAAAGTGGCTAATAAAATTCAATACATCTAAATGTAAGGAAATGAGAATGGGTACTAAGTGCAAGAAGGCCCATGCTAGACTACTCAATGACTGGAGCAGAACTTCAAGAGACAGAGAATGAGAAAGATCTAGGAGTAAACATACTGGCAGACTTGTCTCCAGAAATGCATATAAATGGCATAGTAAGGGCAGCATATGTTTTCCTAGCAAATGTAAGGGTAGCCTTCAGGTACATGGACAAGGAAATGTTCAGATATATTTATGTAGCCTATTTTAGGCCAAAGCTTGGATATGCAGCCACCTTTTGGAATCCACTCTTGAAAAAGCACGTAGTTAAACTGGAAAAAGTTCAAAGACATGGCATTTTCAGTTATGAGGAGAGGCTGAGGGAATTAGACTTACTATCACTCGAAGCTAGAAAAATGAAGGGGGATATGGGACTGTTTTTAAATTCCTTCATGAGTATGGCAAAGTGGATAGGGATCGATATTTTGATATGGCTGGCACTTGAACTAGAGGTCATAGTTTGAAGTTTCGTAAGAAAAGTTCTTTGCAGAATAAGGAAGTGCTGTCTTACTGTAAGAGTAATTGATAATTGTAATTCACTAAGCGAGAAAGTAATTAATGCTAACTCAGTTCATAGTTTTAAGGACAAGTATGATAAGTATCACTAAGTACAAAAAGGAACTGACCAGGAGACGGGAAGTTACGAGGCCAATACAACCAGCCTGATCTGGTTGGATCATGATTTCCAACTTTTGTTGGTTGTAGTGGCCTACTTAATTTGATAGCATGATTCTGTAACTTGCAACATGAGTTCGAGTCCCCTGATGGTCACAAAAGTTTTTCTTGGATATTTGAGGTATACCTCGGCTTAAGTCGTTTCGAGTTTAGTCGTTCTCGATTATACGTCGGTTTTCAAAAAAATATATGGAAAAATAAAAAAAAATAAAAATAAAGCTTACATCATTATAATCAACTTTACATCTGTCCGCTACAAATATTGGAATCATAATATCACTAGAAAACCATTAAAAGCACATGAAATCATGTTACTGAACAATAAATAAAAACAAAAGCACATAAAATCATGTTATTGTACAATAAATAAGAATAAGAGCATATAAAATCTTATTAAAATACGTACAGTAGTTCCAGTATCTACCGTTAGGCGTCGTCACTCATCATTCCTGCGAAACCGCTATTGTTTTGAATTGATTAGTTTATGCATGGTATACGTCTGTTTATCGGCTACTCTCATTCTCATTCATTTGTGACCTTATATTTTGCCCCCATGGCACCTAAGAATATTCCTAGTGCAAGTGCTAAGCATCATGCTATAACACTGGACGATAAGATAGAGCAGGCTCCAACCAGCTCCCCATCACCACCAGAACAACTCTTCAGGACCTCACCACTGCAAGATGGGAAGAAATAGAAGAGGCCATCAACACTGAAGAGAGAAACAGATGCTCCATTCTCTCTGACTGAGCTACTAAGAGTAAGCAAAAGCTCTAAGAACACAGCCCCAGGTGCCAATAGAATCACATACACAATGATTCAAAATATGGGGCCCCAAGGGGAGCTTGCTCTACTCTCTCTGATCAATTCGACATACACATGAAGAATCAGACCAGCCTCATGGAACAGAGCAGACATTCAGCCCATCCCAAAACCACAGGACCCTGACAACCCTCGCCCCATCTCCCTCCTAAGCTGCCTGAGCAAGACGGCAGAAAAGATGGTACTTAACAGTGTCCGCTGGAAATGCCCACTCTTCCCAGAAAACATGTTTGCCTACCAGCCTGGCTTAGGCACCTCAGAATGCATAGCCTCCATTGTATCATTTATCAACAACTGCCGTGGATACATCGTTTTTCTAGACCTAGAGAAGGCCTTTGGACTAGCCAATGTGCCGGCAATACTCTCAGCTCTCGTATCAAAGCAGATCAAAGGTAACCTTCTCTCATGGATCAAGCAGAGTCTAAAAAACCGTAGTGCATGAGTCAAAGTAGATGGCCACTACTCCACCTACAAAAACCACGAAAATGGGACCCCCAAAGGTGAAATCTTTAGCCCCTTCCTCTTTAATTGTCTCATGGAATAACTCAAGGACATCGCACTACCACATGGAGCCAAACTCTTCAACTATGTGGATGACTTTGCCCTTGTCACAATAGGAGACAGAAGCTCTAACAAGACACAGTGCTGCCTCACCGAGATTCACCAAGCCTCCATCTCCCTTGGACTTAAAATCAATGCCTGCAAAACCAAGGCCCTTCCCATCCACCAGTGGAGACCAGACACTAATCTGGTCATAGGTAATGAGCCTGTGGACTGGGTTACCAAACACCAATACCTGGGTGTAATCATCGACCACAGACTAACCTTTGGACCAGAAATTCAACACTTGCGCGACAGGTGCAGCCAGCGACAAGCGGTCCTTCGTCGGATGTCGGGCCTCTATGATGGTGCATCATTTAATGTCCTCAGAAACTTCTATGTACAAGCCATACGCAGCCTCATAGACTATGCTTGTCCCACACTCTGGCTACTAACAGACCAACAGTGGGACAAGATAGAAGTAATTCAAAACAACGCCATACGTACCATGCTAGGAGCCCCCATGTGGACCAAGAGAGAAAACATCCAGATGGAATCGGGACTCATGCCACTCAAACTCAGAGCTCAGCAAAGACTGACCCTCTTTGTGGCCAAATCCACCACTGTCCAACATAAATGGCTAGCTAGCACAAATCTCCATCTAGCCCTCAATCGTCACCCCAACCACCATCCTAGAACCTGGGCAGCCAAGGTCTGCGCTAACCTGCAAGCACTGCCAGTCAGGGAGAGCACCCTAGCCAAGATACAGGACACACCGCTTCCTGAATACAGATGCCCACCCCCATGGAATGACCAACCACTCGACATAAAGATCGAGCTCCCTGCCAACCCCAAAAGCTTGGTAAACCCGCTTGTCCTTAAAAACATATACAAGGACAAAATTCAGAGCTGGAGCAGGCCAAACTCTCAAGTCTACTACACTGACGGTTCAGTAAATCAAGAAACTGAAGCCTCAGCCGCCGCCTTCACCACTGGAAACCACGCCCTATCCTGGAGACTGTCAAACTCCTGCTCATCGCTCCAGACTGAGCTTGTTGACATAGCCAACGCCCTCGACTTCTTCATCCAGCAAGGAGTGATCATGCCCTAATTCTCTCTGACTCTAAAGGCGCCTTACAGGCCATCAAGAAGCCACTCCTCAGAGACAATGTACGCATCATCACCACCATCCTCAGCCACTACCACAGGACAACCAGCCTTGGAAAAGCCACACCTCTTGCCTGGATTCCCAGCCACATCGGCATCAAGGGAAATGAGGAAGCCGATCAAGC